>SNQJ01S0070899.1:21670-38493 GCA_010110895.2 Picea sitchensis
AGTGGATCATGACTAGGTTTTATATGTTTTATATGGTGGCTTGAACTTTAGTTTGATTAGAATCAGAGATCTCACTAAGGACTTCACCTTGAAACAGTGTCTTTGAACCAAATGAGCTAGCCTAATGGGATTTTTCTCCCCAAGAAAAACTACACAATCCCCCTTTTTCTTTGAAATATCGAGATTGAGGGTAACTCATTTGCTAACCCCAATAGAGGTTGGTAGCGTGAGGGATTCAATTAGATTTGAACTTGTGACTTATGACCACACTGTCAATAACACACCATGCTTGGATGGTTTGACTTATTGACTTAACCCACTAGGCTATGTTTAATGTAAGTGTACTCCCAAAACTAGTGAAGAAGAGACAAGAATCATGGTATGTAGAAGTATGTAAGAAGGAAGTTGGTAAGATGAGGTAAGATAATTGTGCTATATTTGGCATCATAAGATCAAGGACTTAGAGATTGAAGTAGAAGCTCATCATCATGTTAGTAGGGAAATTGGAATTGAAGATATCGTGCTTTGGTATCTTTGGTGATATTGAATTTGAATCACATGGAAAAAGTGTTTCATACCTATCTAGTATGTAAGGATACTTGAAATCAACCATATTGTAAATCTAGCCTAATTAATTCACTCAAGTGGCTTGAATAGACTTTTTCAAAATAGAGTTTGTTGTAAAAGTGGATAACTATTAAACCACTCTCCATCCAAATAAACCAAAAAGAAAAGATCCCCCATTAAAAAAAAAATATTACACATATAGTTATAAATATACAATTATTGTTAAAATTCACATAAGGTTAAACAACATTATTTAACAATAATATATTTTCATCATGAATTTATGGAGGAAGAGGGAGGCATTGTGATTATCTACATACTCAACAATTATCAAAATATCTCCTTCCATATATTTGTGGAGGAAGAAGGAAGAATATTGATTATCTACATGCTTCACAATCATCAAAACATTTTAGGGGTTGTTATTGGGTAAATCGGTGAATGCGGACATAAACTAATCCCCCTAGATCCACCTGGATCTAGAACAAAACGAGACAGAACATGATGCTTTCCCTAAGCTGTGATCATTGAGTTTACTACCAAAGAAGGAATATATGACATACCTTATGAATCACTTCCTTATATCTTTGTTGTCCTTGCTTCACTTTG
Organism: Picea sitchensis; assembly: GCA_010110895.2. Taxonomy (NCBI): domain Eukaryota; kingdom Viridiplantae; phylum Streptophyta; class Pinopsida; order Pinales; family Pinaceae; genus Picea; species Picea sitchensis. The sequence goes on from SNQJ01S0070899.1 coordinate 22,847, forward strand.
GTGCTCTTGTGAAATCAGATCTGCAATGACACAAACCAACCAATGCGAATGTAACAATAGTAGGATTCAATGAGAACCTAAACATGTGATCAAGGAATCATGTAATAAAATACTAATGATTTTATGGGAAAGAGACATGCCACCATATTATATTAATGAAAAGTAGAAGATACAACCGAATTGCCTTGATGTCACAAGTTCCCTTTTAGTGGTCCTTCATTCCAACACACACATACACTTGCTCCCAAATTCGTATGAAGAGAATCCACAAAAGATTGATGGACAAATGAAGGCCTCAAGCATCACTTGAAACATGATTCTTCACACAGTCTTCAGCCTATTATTTCATCAATTATCTTCTTAATATTACTTCCCCTTTTCCATGAGAAGCCCATGATTATATAGGAGAAGGTGAAGTGGCTAAAAGGATGAGGATGATCCCACCAAATCATAGAAACCAGTAAGATCACAACCATACGCACGCCACCTCACATTCTAGAAGATTCCCCATCTAGAAACTTCATGAACCTCTTTCTTCTTTTAGCCTTTAAATGCCACCACACCCTGCCTATATAGCAGCTTGTAGAAACCCCGCAGGCCAGGTAGAGAGTAGCCTGCAGAAATCAAGGATTCCCGCACTATGTAATACTTGCAGCCTGTGACATCCTTCCAAAAATAAGTCTTGTAGAGGAAGAAAGTAGTTTCTTTTCTCAGGCAAAAGATCATTTTGAGAGCTTGAACACATGCTTGTAAAATCATCATCAGGGTGACCAAAATAATGTGTAACACCAGCATTGACATGGCACGTTGAAAAGTCGCACCAGCGTTATTTAAACCAAAAGAAAGTTTTCGGTAGGTAAAAGTACCCCAAGGACAAATGAAATCAGTTTTGTGTTGATCCATGGGTAAAATGTTGATCTTGTTATAGCCGGAGAAACCATACATTAATGAGAAGATTTTACTCCCGGCACAATCGTCGACGATTTGATCAACGAAGGGGCTTGGAAAGTTTTCCTTGGGACAAGATTTATTAATATCCCTATAATCGACGCATACACAGATCATGCCTTATTTTTTATTGACCAGAATGAGATTGGATACCTAATCAGTTAAAGCCACAGGATAAATAAAACCAGCCTTGAGAAGTCTTTCGGTTGATGGCGACAGATTTACGGGGGTGGATTGGGAGAAGTCTCTACCGAACGAGTTTAGCATTTGTATAAGTCTTAATTTCATGTACAACGATATCAGGTTCAATACCCAACATCTCTTCGTAGCTCCAAGCGAAAACATCACAGAATTATTGAAAAATATCTTTATAAGTGACGACTTCATCATTGGAAAAAACAACTCTAATGTGAACATTTTCAACAACACCAAGTTTAATGGATATGTAAAGAGGAAGAGTGGGTGAAATATTACTCAAGTTCCCTTCGTAAAGCACATCGTGGGTTGACTAGGGAATAGAGGAAATGACAACAACGATCGACGAAGTCGAAATCCGCTGGCAACTCTCTATGGTGTGTTGTTCGAGGAAGAGAATGGAATGATGATGCCCATCGTCCCATGGGGTATCTTCCATAGACATAATGGACATAATCATCTCATCCGTAGGAAAAATGACGTGAAACGGATCAGGAGATGAATCACCAATAAAGGGGGCAGAAGGGGTTGTCGATTGAATGGCTTGATAAGTGGATTCAACCGGACTCAAAGGCATTTGTTCACCATAGCAAAGATAATCACCGGGTCGGGTACTATCCACAGGTCATGAGACACAGGGGTTTCATGGAAAAAGGTAGAGATCATGTTGATTGAGGCGACAAAAGGAGGTGGAATGTCGGGTGGTGGGAATGGGAATGTACCCATGAAAGTAGAATCTTTAAGAAGACCCACACCGACATTCTTGTACATGGGAAGTGTCTTCAAAATGAAAGGTACGTTGCTAGTACGAGAATTAGAGTTAAAGAAGGCTAGTTGGTCCACAATAACCACCTTTCCTTGGTGTGGGAAACGTAATATGCGGAAAAGTGTGGAGACAACTGCACACATGGAATTAATCCAACTATGTCCAAGTAAGAGGTTGTAATCGAGAGGCACATCGAAGACCTTGACCTCGACATTGACCGTTTTTCCTTCCAATGTAATAGACAATGAAGGAAAGACACTGTAGGGTTTAAAACCAGAGCCATTGAAGGCTTTGAGTGTGTTGTGTGATTCAGTGAGAGGAGGAGAGTCAATGGATTTCCAATAGGTAATAGACATGAATCATGTCGAGACGCCCTCATCAATGACGGTTTTACAAATATTCTTGTTCTCTACGACAACTTGTATCTGAAGTGGCAATTGAGGAGGTATCCTTGGAATGTGATCTTCTAGGTCAAAGATGATCAAATTTGTATCCGTGGGGTCAATTCCACCAATATCCTTTAACAAATCCTTCCACTGTGGGGGGAAACTTTGAATGACTTCGAGAGATGGCATCGTGGAGGGTGCTTGTGCAAGATATTCTACAATACTGTAGTTTTGAGCAACACACACATGAGGGTTGAAGGCAGAGTTTCGAACAATTCCCTTTGGAGGAGGGTGAAGGAATGTATCAAGGCTTGGTCATTCGAGATGAAGAGGACCGTTGGGAGGTGAAGTTGAGGGAGTCAGTTGTACCAACGAAGGTGGTGTATCGTCAACTTTCTCCTTTCAGGGAGAGTAATATTTGGCGTGAGTGGCGATAGCAATGTCATTCTTTTTTGAATCACCCATACACATAAGGACGTATGAAGTGGTGGAAGGAGAGGGTTGGTCATGAATGACCAATTGGGCCTGCTATTGAGAAGGGAAATGTTGGGACAAAATGACAGGTGTGAAAGGCTTCGCGGTCCCTTGAAGGAACTTGTGACCTCAACACGTCTTGGACAATATTTCGTGTAGTGATCATCACCACAGATAAGGCAAGGATATATCGGTTTACAATTATCCTTATCATCAGTAGGTTGTGTTTTGGTTTTCTAGGATTGTGGGTTATTTTTATCCTCTTTGTTCTTACCCTTCCCTTTTTTAGATTTATTCTTTCCGGCAGGGGTAGTTTGAACGAAGTTAACCTCATAGGTTTTGTCAGTGGAAGGAGTAGGAGACAGATAATTTTGAACATTAGAAGCATTAGACTTGGGGTTGGTGGGAGAGGCTTGCATAGGTTGAGGTTGAGCATGGAAAGTTCCAATCACACCATCAACCAGATGAGAGGTGGCAGGGGTAGTTGAGGTAGCGGTGGTAGAAGGGCGAGGTGCATCAGGGAGTAAGTTGTAAAGAGTACCTGTTTGTGAATAAACAAGATCAAGGTACTGAGCGCGAATGATCACCTGCTATTCTATGACAAATCCACCCATGGCAATGTCACAAGGGATTTTATTCACGAATGATTTCGTGAACCACTCTACCAATAATTGATCGGGAAGATCGAGTTTGATCAAATGTCGTCTTCGTCTCCACCCATGAATGTGATTGGAGATGTGAGTGGCCTTATTTTGCTTTAAGGAACTCAAAATATTGGTTCCTATTTCATAATAGATCGACAACTGGTAGTGTGTAAGGAAATCCATGGCGAGAGTATTAAAGTCGGTGAAGAAGCCTCGTGGTAATTCTATATACCACTTTGCGAACGAACTCGTAAGAGTTCGTTGGAAGAGTCGTAATCGAATGGAGTCATCCATCAAAGAGTTGGACGAACACCAAAGGTGAAAAGTCATGACATGGTTTTTTGGGTCTTCTCCAGGTTTACCGTCAAATTTGGGAATGTCGGACAGTAACTTGGCTAATATAACGGTTCAATGAGGATAATGTAGGATAGGGTCATTCAGGATTCTAGACAAGTCGAGTAGATCCAAAGTGGATAAAAAGGGAAACTATCTATTCATGTGAGGGTACTGGTGACTTTGGGGAGGAAGTCTCGTCGGTATACCAGTAGGACCGTAAGAAGTTTGCATGTGATGCGAAGATCCTGGAAGATTTGGGTGTGGGTGTGGAGGCATGTAGCCCATAGGGTTGTACTGATTAGGGATGTTCCCTTGAAAATGGACACTAGACTGAATGTTCGAACCCCAAACGAGATTGGAAGGACATGGGTATGAAATTCTTGAACTAGGGGGTATGTAAGAGCTATCTTGAGGTTGTTTCCCCCCAGTTGATTGAGGATTACCCTAGGTGAGAAAGTTCCAATACTGGGCCAGGGATGCTGGTATGTTTTGTCCGTAGGGTGGGGTAGGTGGGGGTTGTCCTCCAAATGAGGGTTGTGTCCCAATTTGAGGTGGAGTCCCAAATGAAGGTTTCCCCCCAGTGGGAGGTTGGCCTTTGAAAGGAGGTTGTCCCCTAATAGGAATTTGATAATTAGACATGAAATACTGAGTAATTCCTCCGCTTGGGTTGTATCCACTAGGGCCATATCCTACAATAAAAGGTGGATAAGACCCTCCAAGGGAAACCTAGGGAAGTGTCAAAATGAAACCGGAAGCAGGATTGTACCTAGGATGAGTAAAAAATCTAGAAGCTTCAGATGGAACCTAAGTAGGAATAGGGATAAAAGTATTCAAGACATTGTACCCAGGAGGAAGCAACATGATAGGTCTATATGAAAGTGGTGTGCCAATAGGATCTTGGCTAGCCACCGTATTCCCGGTGGAAATAGTCGTAGCGTTTGGGACCATTGTAGAATGGGCCATCTGAAGGGGGATGGTTGAGATTGGACCAACTGAATGGGTGTCTGAACCAATGAAAATATAGGCAGTTGTACTGGCAGAATGATCTAGGAGTATCGTTTCTGTAGCAAACGTTTCGGGCAACTCGAGTTCGAGAGATATATCAGCACCTACCCCTGAGCCGAAAATATCCCGCACTGTATGGGGTGGGGTTATAAATATGTCAGTAGTCCATAAAGGATCCTTACCTTTAGGGCATTTGAAAGGTCAAGTTGGTATTCCAGAAGTCTGAACAATAAGTTCTCTGGATGCATTTAGCCGAATAATACGTCTCTCGGAACCGCGAGGAAGTCCAAAAGACTCTAGAGAATCAAAAACTCCGAATTGGTCTAAAGAGTCATTTCTTTCCACTTGTGAAGTGGGAATGTTTTGGAACTCACTCTGTTGAGGAGATCACTTCGGTGGATTAGTAGGAAAGGGTTGAGAACCTTCCAGATCTTCCAGGGGTAGGTCTTGCATTCTACGTGAACGACGTGGAGGGTCAATATTGCCTAGACCAAATACTTTTTGGAAACAATCTATGGCCAACTATGGAAAACAACAGAACTTGCTAATATAACCTAGGAATCACACCAAGCAAACAAAACCTTCTTATTTCGAAGTCACTAGTTGATGATGAAATCCAACGTCGCGAAGTCAAGACAAGAAGGGCTTAGGGTAGAGTGGGTGGAAAAGATACGTTGACGACCTACTTAACGGACTTACACCCTGGTGCAAGCTCCCACACATAATCATGGGTATACCATCTAAGGAGCCCGAGTGAGTTTGGCCAACGTCGATTCCAGGTACCATGAATACTTTCCCCTCCACAGTCACCTTGTGTAAGACCCTAAGAACATAGGATACTAAGGTTACCAAGAACAACAATGATGCCTGGGGAAATAGTCGACAGTTCAATCCACGCGCAAGGGTAGGGTATCTAGCCTGAAATCAACTCAAAAGGTTTCCACTCATCAATGTGGGTATACCTTTTAAGTGACCCCCATAATACGAGTAATATCTACACCAAGACTAATAAAGCAGGGTGAGTAACTCTTCCAGTCTTAATGCGACCTCAGGTTTGACCCTTGTGTGAGAAGGGCTTCCCAGGACAAAATTTTTCCATTGGATTTAAACACTCCCTATCACAAGATGCTATTGTGTGTTTTATGCTTTGGAGAGTGTGCCTCACAACCTATTCCAAAGCACTAGCCTAGCTAATGTTGGTGTAAAATACCCTAGAAAATAAAAGTTGCTAAGTAGATTTTATAATTATGCAGTGTTTTTATAGGTTGTTTTTTACACAAGAGGGAGACATAAATGAAACCAATGTTGTATGAGACCTTGACCCAATAACGTGAAAATAGAAGATGAATGATGCAATTTTTTGTTCAATGAATTCTATCTATAGTAGGGAGAAGATATCTTTTCGGAATGATGTAAGCTACAAAAAGTACTTTCTTTTTCTTGAATGAGCTCAATTTCAAACAACCATAAACAATGAAACTTCTCAATTTTTCTCTTCTTTCTTTTAAAAAAAAATAAAAAAAAATTGAATGCAAAAAACTTTCTTATGAACAATTACTTAATAGAATAAGTGAGTTTAAATTCCTCCTTTCTAAAACTGAATGAGGGGTATTACGAAGAAAGGACAAGTAATCCAAGAAAAATGGTACACTCAACAATCACCCAAGTCAAAATTTCAATGAAGATAAAAGTAAAAACTAACAAGAAAGTATTCAATCAAATGTAAATGAACAAATAAATTTAAAGTCAACAAGCATCTAGAAAACGTAATCAATCCAAAACATTTAAATCCAATCAACATATTTTCAATCAATCAAGCACTCAGATGTGAGATCGAAGATTATATCCTTGTTGATAAAAATAAAAAATAAAACTGGAAAATGACTAAGAGAGGTGTTCGATCTCTGAAAACCAATTGAAAATAAGCTAAACACTTAGGAAATAGTCAAGAACTGGCATTAAAAGTTCCTCCCATCTGATAAAGAAAAACTGGGTATCAAGAGGTGACCAGACCCAATCCAAAAAAAAATTCAAACGTTGTCGCGACCCATAAATAGGTTACAGTGCGAAAATCAACCGTTTTTGTTGGCTAGAAACAATTAGGGTGTGGAAATCCCACACTGGGATAAACTGTTGGGGTGGGGAAATCAACTGTTTCCATAGGTTGTGTATAGGTTACAGTGTGGAATTGTTTGTAAACAAAGAAATTTTGGAAAAAGGATGGAAGGTCTGAGGAAACTTTCAAGTCCAGAGAGTCTTGTTGGATCTCCCACAGACTCAGAGAATGAAACAGAAAGAAAAAGATAGGCTAAAAGTAAATGGTCCACAAAAAACACAAATAAGTCATATCCCCAGCGGAGTCGCCAATTTTGTTATTGGGTAAATCAGTGAATGCAGACATAACATAATCCCCCTAGATCCACCTGGATCTAAAACAAAACGAGATGGAACATGACGCTTTCCCTAAGCTGTGATCATTGAGTTTACTACTAAAGAAGGAATAGATGACATACCTTTTGAATCGCTTCCTTATATCTTTGTTGTCCCTGCTTCACTTTGGTGCTCCTATGAAATCAGATCTGCAATGAAACAAACCAACCAATGTGAATGCAACAATAGTAGGATCCAATGACAACCTAAACATGTGATCAAGGAATCATGTAATAAAATACTAATGATTTTATGGGAAAGAGACATGCCACCATATTATATTAATGAAAAGTAGAAGATACAACCGAATTGCCTTGATGTCACAAGTTCCCTTTTAGTGGTCCTTCGTTCCAACACACACATACACTTTCTCTAAAATTCGTATTAAGAGAATCCACAAAAGATTGATGGACAAATGGAGGCCTCAAGCATCACTTGAAACAAGATTCTTCACACAATCTTCAGCCTATTCTTTCATCAATTCTCTGCTTAATATTGCTTCCCATTTTCTATGAGAAGACCATGATTATATAGGAGAAGGTGAAGTGGTTAAAAGGATGAGGATTATCCCACCAAATCATAGAAACCAACAATATCACAACCATATGGACGCCACCTCACATTCTAGAAGATTCCCCTTCTAGAAACTTCGTGACCCTCTTTATTCTTTTATCCTTCAAACACCGCCACACCCTACCTATATAGCAGCCTCCAGAAACCCCGCGGGCCAGGTATAGAGCAGCCTGCAGAAATCAAGGATTCCCGCACTGTGTAATAGTTGCAGCCTGTGGCATCCTTCCAAAATTCAGTCTTGTAGAGGAAGAAAGTAGTTTCTTTTCTCAGGCAAAAGATCATTTTGAGAGCTTGAACACATACTCGTAAAATCATCATCAGGGTGACCAAAATAATGTGTAACAAGGGCTAAATTTTTCCATTTGACTATTTCAAATTCCTTTTTTTCCCCAAAAATGAGTAACCCAAATTCTATAGAAAAAAATATTTTATTCAAAAGGTCACCAAGATCTTCTAGAAACTACATAAAATCCTTACAAAATTCAAATACTTTTACAAAAATATAACCAACATTCTATAGCTGGCATTTTAAGAATTAATAATATTGTGCATTTTACACTTTAAGACAAGTATGAATCCTTAATTTTCCTTGCTAAGTGAACATGGACAATTTTTAGCCTAATTTAGGGATTGGATCCATCAATGTAGAATGCAAAGTTTTTCACCAATGACTAAGGTTCAATTATTGTGAGGGAATCTAACCCCTAAGGCGACCATGGGGGAACCCTAATGTAGTGGTTAAATGTTTAAAGTTTTCATTCCACTCCCTACACACACCTTTTGTATGCATTTCCATGTAAAATGCCATCTCAACTATGTGGTTGATGTAGTCGCAGACTTAGATTCTTTGATGAATTAGGGAGAGCTCACTCTTTCGAATTAAGAAATCTCACATCTTTCTCTCATCCCATCCCATGATTAAAATCCAAAGTCTCATCTGTTCGAAAAAATAGGGTATTTCCACATATAAAGAACACCTTAAGTTATCACTCACACAAACAAATCAAATATCAATACACTAGTGTTTTATGTGGTTAAAAAAATCAAAGAGGGAAACAATCCATGGCCTTAGCCAATGCGACCACTTGAGACAATATATTAATGAAAAATAAAAATGTTGTATATAAGAGTTTCTCAAAGTTGATCTTAATTGACTCCTAAGTGTCTAAATATTCGAACACCCCCCCTTAAGAACAACTTGGGATAGGATTGAAGGATTTACAAAGTTGATACACTAGGAGAAGGAAGGAGGTATTAGATCCTATCCCCTCTTAATGACAACTTCTTTAATTCCTAACATGGATCGAAGTTTGGAAGAATTTTCTTCTGTAAGAGATTTTGTGAAAATATTTGCAACTTGATCATCTATTGGGAAAAAGAGAGTTTCAAGAATGTGATCTTGAATAAGCTTTCTGAAATAGTGTTTTCTGGGGGTGAATTTCCTCTAATTGGTTATATATATATACCAATTGGTCATTTTCCCTTTAAAAATTCACCTACATTTTACATAAAGTATGAAAAAATAGATAATTAGAGTTTTGAGATTTCTGTGGTGAGAGTGGTTATAAAAAATACTCGGAAAATACATAGTGACCATTTTTATATTTTCAACCTTTCTAATCCCAAACCAGATCCATCATCGAGACAAGTAATTGATATGATATAATATTCACCAAAATTTACAATTTTTAATAGTATGTTGTATGACGTTTTAATGATACTCACCTACATATCTATATGTATGATTTTTTCAATCCAAAATAGATACCTAGAATAATATTCTTAGGTATCAAATTTGAATCCTTAAAAAATACCCTACAATGTTTTGGCAAAGTGCATGTGTATCTTAATGTGTTTGTTGCACTGATGTTGAATTGGATACTTGGTGATATTGATGGTAATCTGATTATTACACTAGAGGGTGATGGAATGCTATTGTTGGAATCCAAACTCTAAAAGGATCTGTTAAATCTAGAAGGATTCTTGAATTGAATTAACAAATTCCCATTATTCTACTTCTACTTAAGAAAGAGAAAGAACATTTTGTTTCTTACAAGCCCAAGTGTGTAAGGTGATAGGACCAAGATTGAAAACATATCCTACATTAGAATTATGATCATTAGGGTCACTATCCCAATTGGAATCAATGAAACCAACTAAAAAGGGAGTCCCCCCTAAATTGTAATCCATCCCAAACTGAATTGTACCTCAGATATACCAAAGTATCTATTTTGCTTCTTTCCAATGGCTCTTGTGGGGTGTTTTCATATACTAGGAAACAAGAGTAATCAAAGGAAATATCAAGATGGATACGAGTCTAATATAAGAGTCTATCGACTAACTAACATTATAAAGTAATAGCTACTTCGGGTGTAGTATAGGTGGCAACAAGTTTGACTCTAGATTATAAGGGAGATGGGGTTGTTTTACAATCTTCCATGTGAAATAAGAAGTCAAGAATATTAAATGCATATTTATACAATGAAAGGGAAATTCCTTCCTTTTTTTGGAATACTTGAAGGCCAAGGAAACAAGGAAAATAACCTAAGTTTTTCATTTCAAATTTCTTCTTAAGGTTGGATTTCACATGGTTTAAAAGTTTGGGGTCACCACTAGTGAGGATAAGGTCATAAACATAAAAAAAAAAAGTATTATGAGATGGTTTTCTACTGCATTGGTATAGACATTGCGGTCAAAATGACATCTAGAAAAGTCTGTGTCAAGAAGAAAGCTATCCATTTTAGCATACCAAGATTGAGGAGCTTGATTATTACCATAGAGATATTTCTTAAGGTGGAAAACAAGGTTGGATTCATTATGATCAGATCTATGAGGTTGTTCCATGTATATTTGGTCTTGAAAATCACCATCCAAAAATGTGGATTTATCATCCATATGGTGGAATTCCCATTTATGTGAAGCAACAAGGGATAGAACAAGGTAGGTGGAATTCATTTTGGCTATATGGATAAGGGTTTTATTATAGTCAATCCCTTCAACTTGAGATAATCCTTTGGAAACTGGCTGGGAATTATGTATTTCAACACTTCCATTGGACGCATACTTGTTTCTATACACCCATTTACATTCAAAAAGTTTTATTCCTTTCATAAGAGGTATAAGTTCCCAAGTATTGTTCACCATTAAGGAACTATATTCTTTATTCATTGTTGTGTCCTAATCAGAATGGCCAAAAGATTCTAAAAATGTTTTTGGATCACGATTCTCAAAAACATGAGCCAAAAGAGAGGATGCTCGATAGAACTGCAAACATGTATGATAGTGATTTGTCGGATCATCAACAAGATCACTGGCTATTTTGCATGTTTCATAGACCCATCTGGGAAGCGATGGTGCTAGTGCAAGTTCATGTTCAATGGACCCAATTGGAAGAAGGTGAGTAGTTAGAGGTGGATTTTCATTCTCACTATCATCATTTGAGGGAGATATTGGAATATGATCACTAACAAAAAAGTTGGGAAGACAAGATGGCACAAGTGTAGAAGATGGCACAAATGTCGAAATAGGCTTGTAGGACAAGATATTTTCATGAGACTCAACATCTCTCATAATAATAATTTCACTAGAATGAGGTTGAAGAAATATATTGAACCTTTGACATATTCAAAATATCTAATAAATATGCACTTCTCACTTTTAGGCTGTAATGATTTCCTCTTCTCATTAAGAATGTGAGCCCATTCTTTGCTACCAAACACATGGAAGTGGAATACATATGGTTTAATTTTACTCCATTCTTATTTTGGAGTTATATTTTTTAAATCCTTTTTGGAAATGTGATGTATTATGTAATTGACACAATTAATGGCTTCCACCTTATAATGAAGACTTGATCCCTTAGATTGGATCATACAAATTTCCATTTCCTTTAACATGTGATTCTTTCTCTCAACAACATTTTTCTATGGTGTATATGGAACAATATGTGCATCTGAATTCCCTATGCAATGCAATAAGTGGTAAATTTGTTTTTAACGTATTCACCTCCCTTATCTATTATTAACCTATGTATTTGATGTTCATAGTGTTTTTATACAAGGTCCTTGTAGGCCAGAAACATGTAACAAACTTCACTCTTAAGTTTCAAGAAATAAACCCAAGTGGATATGGAAAAATCATCAATGAAAGTTTAAGAGTACTTTCATCCAAAGAAGGAAGGAGAAGGAATAAGACCACACAAATCACAATGAAAATGATGCAAGAGGGTTGAGGAATAAAAAAAGGTAAGTTTTCAAAACTATCCCAATGACGTTTGTTGAGAATTGATCCAACACAAACAATATCTCTGTAAGAAACGAGAGTAACACCAACCACTATATTTTGATTACGTAGTTATTACAATGAGCGATAGTTTAGATGACCAAACTGCTCATGTCAAATTTTGATCAAGTTATCATCATGAGCAATAAAAAATGATGAAAAATTGATGACCCAAAGTTGTCAAATTCTTACAACTTAATAATATCATAAACAATTCCAATTGCTAGGACAACCTTAGGATATTTTAAATCCTTGATTACAACTTGGTGAGGTGAAAACTCTACCATTTTACCTGCACCTTAATGAATGATTTGATATATTGATAGATATTGTAGGAGAGACTTGGGAAAACATTATACATCATTAAAATGACCATCATCTAGCTAAATTGTTCCAAACCCTACAACACCAAGATATCTATCATCACCAACCAATATTTGTTTGGTGTTACATTCATTAAGAGTATAAAAAATTTCTTTATCCTTATACATATGATAATCTATGATCTAGAATCAATAAGCCACTCATTAGAAGAAAAAGTATATGTTGCATTGAAAGGAAAACTAGAAGAAGAAAGTGCATTTCCATGAGAAGAAGAGTTTGAAGAGGAAGATTCAAGATTGATGTTGTGCTTCTACATTGCTACTTCTAAATCCTCCATATTTTAAAAACATTTAGACTCTATATCACCATCTCACCCACACAAATTTCAATGTATGTCAGTCCTCTTACTTTTTTATTTTGGTCATTTGTCACCATTTAGATTAGAAGTTGGTTGAGAGGGTTTGAGACCCTTATTTTTCGTTTTGTTGTGAGGATGTTACTTATTTAAATGCTTAGATTTATCCTTCCTTTGGGCCAATAACACTTTTTTAGATGTACCTACAATGACGATCATTCCAAGATGCAAGAGATTATTTTGCTCTCTAATAAAAGAATCACAAAAATATTCAAGAGAGGGAATTTTGTAAGTAGCTCATAGAGATTCTCTAGTGGAGTGAAAAATAGATACAAAAACATAATATGCACTACCAATCTTTGCAAGAATAACACACACACACACACACACACACACACACACACACACACACACACACACACACACATATATATGGGTCATCCTTCATTTCTATTTTATAGTCTTGAAGTAAAAGTTTGAGTGTCTTGAAATTAGATAGATAATATTTAATGCAAGATAAATCATTGAGATTTAAATAAATTAATTTTTTTCAAGTTGTTGGGCTTAAATCTCATTATGTTTACTAAATATGGCTTCCAACATTTCCAAGCTTCATCTCGGTTATTTATTCCTTGAAGGTGAAATTGTAAATCATTAGAGATGGAAATTATGAGAATCCACGTGCTTCATTGTTTTTATTATCCCATTTGGTTTTCTTTGTGGTATGAGTGGGTATGAGTGAGGGATTTTTCTTTCTCAAGGAAATATAATAAAGTCCTTTACTTCTTATTACATCCTCCATACAATAAGCTATGACAAGTAGTTGGTACTTGTAAGAAAAAGATCACTTGGACTAGCCATACTAAAATATGTAGGTATTATGGCTTTAAAAGTAGAAGTTGACTAAATTGATGGAACAATCTCGAAAAATAGATAGTTTAAAAAAAAACACTGAAAACATACTTCAAATGTCAAAGTTATGTCATTTTTAAGATAAACATAAAATGTAACCAAGGTGCCACATGGTAGATAGAGGTTGACCCATGTGGTGATGGATGCACAATGAGGTCACCGAGTAAAATAAAATTTAGTTCCTTCTCTAAATTTACCTGTAAGCTCACTTTTATCAATAAATTACTTAAGAACTAACCCAATTTTATAAAATAAGTGAGAATCACTTTTATAATGAAGTTACATTATAAATTAAAATGCTATGCAAAAAGTAATTTGAAAAAAAAGAACATTAGAATTACTTTGTCATGATTCACTTTTATAATTTAAGTGAAGTTCACTTTACAATAAAGTTATTTGATAACTTAAAGTTGCATGAACTTTTCCAAAAAATAACTTAATGAAAATAATGAATTGAACTCAAGGTCTCTTATTTAATAAAGTAACTTTCAACCAAATGAGCTAATGCAAAATATAGAGAAAATTTTATGAAGGAGGAGATTTTTTTTTCTCATTTCCTTGAAGTGCGTGCTTACCCCCAAACCCATGTTTTTAACTACAAAAAACTTCAACACAATGACACAAAAAATAAAATAAAATTTCGAAAAAAATAATTTCAAAACTTAAACAATGGGGTTAAATTTTAGTTAGTGTGCCCGAAATATAAACATTTTCTCTTTGTTTTTTATTTTCCGAGATCACATAAATCGTAGATAAAAGAGAACACATAGAAAATAAAACACTTTCCACTCCATTTTTTATTTGATGAGATCATCCAAAGTGCACAACAAATAACATACAAATGCTAGAAAGGGTATTAAACAATAAATATAAACAAAAATAACGAAATATTAACACAATACTAAAAAGGAGAAGAAAAACACTTTCAAGTGAAACAAAAAGTGTTTCCAACTAAAAGTAACACTCCTAACACAATGAAATAGCTTGCTTAGCCCAAAAATTTACAAAAATATCAAAACCCCAAAATATTTTTGTTGGACACATAATCCTTTGTGGTTACATTACTTGTAACTGTAATGTAAATATGAAGAGTCGTATGTGATAGGAACGGTCACCTGTTTGGGAAGACCAAGATCATTTACTCATATATATATATTCACCCATCATACCAATTCTATATCATCAAGTGTGGAGTTATCGTTTCTGCCATCCTTGCTTGACTGTGGTATCAAAACCAACATTAACTCCATAAGTATTTCTTGGCATTTCTCGTTGGTCGTTTGATTCTCTAGTCGATCTTTCATATTCTATGACCCATTCTCTGTGACTAAAAGCATCCTTTGTACGTTACATTCCTGGCATGGCCTATCTGTCGACCTTTGGAGGGTTGTATACATCTCACACCGGTATCTCTCCAGACTTCTCACGTTTTGCATCAAAACGACCTATCTCCCATGACCAAAGCTCACTGGTATCTCTCACAGTTCCCTCAACGAAGATTGTAACATATGCCATTTGTTTTCCAACCCTAACACACCTTCTCTCATCCATTATCGAACCTGGAAACCCAAACGCACGAATGTTCTAAGCCCGTCGACTGCTAGGATTAACTAGAACGCTAGAAAGTCGATTTGGGATGCACGCCCATCGCCCATCGAATTGGAAGTCTAATTATTCCTCATGTATGGTCGCCTGTCGATTTTTGTTCTGAATACAATTTATTGGGAATTCTGTGACAATGCCATTCTTGTTGTTATATAACTAACGACCATCAAACACTAATACTATCAAAATGAATTCGACTTGTTGACGTTTTATCCCCTCGATTGTGCATGGAACGACATAGTTGTTAAATATATTGTACCCTCAACAGTATGATCGTACACTGCCAGATGTACTGGACAGTTGTACTTTCTATTTTCGTCTTGCTTGAGCATATATAGCTCAACCATCTTACATTGTAAGATAGAGCTTAACCTCTTCAGTTCTGTTCTATACTTCTTCATACATTTGAATAT
>SNQJ01S0070899.1:38503-54033 GCA_010110895.2 Picea sitchensis
CAACAGTATGATCGTACACTGCCAGCTGTACTGGACAGTTGTACTTTCTATTTTCGTCTTGCTTGAGCATATATAGCTCAACCATCTTACATTGTAAGATAGAGCTTAACCTCTTCAGTTCCGTTCTATACTTCTTCATACATTTGAATATACTATTCTTTTCTCTCTGCATTTCTCTGTCCTTCACAATTTATCAATAGTTACACCCTTCTCATGCTGCTAACACCCTCATGGTACTAATATCTACCACATTTGTCCTTGGCCCGAGGTGTATCATCCTCTATCACGTCGAGGTGTATTTATCCTGATCGTCGAGTGGACCACTCTCTCTCACATAATTTCTATTTAGATCGTGAGTTGATCTCACTGTATATTCTCACACCAACTGGTTGCCCATTCTTACTCGCCTTTCGTTGTTAAACCCTAGCATCTCAACACATTCATGGTAAGGATTTCATTAGTTTCTTGGTTATTTGATCACGTATGCTATAGAGTTGATCTGGTTATGGTTTCATAACTGTTCCTTTTATGAGACAAGGCACTTTTTGGGTTTTGTGTGGGTGGAATTAATGTCCAGGCAACCAACTTGAGGGTAATGGTTGAACATTGGAATTTTCATTTTGTATAGTGTACTTCTGCTGCAAACATGAGTGAGAAATTGAGTTTTGTCTTTCAAGGACCAAGGGGGGATATGGAAAGAAGATCCCCAACTTGATACAAGAGAAATGTACTATGCAAATTCATGGTGGCAGATGTAGTTATGTCACATCTACTCCATTTGGTAGCACCAATTCTGGAAAACAAGGAGGAAGTATGAGAGGACACAAAAAGAACAAGAATAATTTCATAGGAACAGTGGGTTGGCATAATCCTTGAGAAAAATCCAACCCTCATTGTACCCATTGCAGAGTGAATGGGTCACATGAAGTCCTTGATTGCAAAGTTCCATTGGAGAAGATTAAAGAAGACATGGGTAAAAATTCTAAATCAATGGAAGGTAAAGCACATGTTCATTATGTTGTTTCCTATTGAAATATAGGAGTAACTAAAGATTTATTTAGTACTTCAATTGTTTCTTGGGGAGATGCATGTCTTTTTGACATAGGCGTGACCTCTCACATGGCATTTTGAAGAGATTTCTTCGAAGACTTTGATGGAAATGTGGATGGCGTAGTGTACTTTGCATATAGATCAAGCCTCAAATCTTCGGGAATGAGAACCATCAAGATTGAGTTGCCTGGAATCCCATATTTTCTTTTGCACAATGTACTCTATCTTTCTGAGCTACAAAGAAACTTGTTGTCCCTTGTGCACATCTGAAAACAAGACCACCTTGCTCATATGTTTGGTGGAAAAGTTGAGATAAGGAAGGATTCTGACAACATGGTTGTCATGACCATAATGGAAGATGGAATATTGTTGAAGTTGAATGGGACATCTACCCATACCCACATTGCTTCATACCCAGCTCATCATGACTTAGGTACAATTCCATCTAGTATTTTGTGGCGTGTTAGATTTGGCCATATTAATTATGACAGTCTTCGCTTGTTGAGAAAGAATGGTGTTTTTGGTCTACCTACTATTCCTATAAAACTAAAATAATGTGATGCTTGCATCCTTGAAAAACACAACAAAAAACCCTTTCATGATTCCACTTCCAGAACATGTAGAAAACTTGAATTGATTCATTATGATTTGTGCGGCCCTATGCATGTTCCTTTTGTAAATGGAAACAAATATATCATGAATTTTATTGATGATTACTCGAGGATGTGTTCGATGTACTTGTTGAAAGACAAATCACATGCTTTTGAAACTTTTAAAAATTTTCATGTATGGATTCAAAATGAAGCTCAGTTTGGTATTGGCTCTCTTTGCACTAATAATGGAAGAGAATATAATTCTAATGAATTTGAAAGCTACCTTCACCAACATGGGATCAAATATCAAATAAAAATTCCATACAATCCTCAACAAAATGGTGTAATTGAACGAATGAACATGACACTCCTAAATATGGTTTATTCCATGATGTTTTTTAAGAATGGTAAATTGAATTTTTTAGATGATGCAATTCTATGTGCAATTTATGTCAAAAACAAGTTTCCATCTCATGCTATAAAAAAAAGATTCCATATGAAATATGGTATGGCCACATTCCTTCGGTGATGCATCTCAAGATGTTTGGTTCCACGTGCTATGCCTTGATTTCTAAGGAACAAATAAGCAAGCTTGATGCAATGAGTGAGAAGTGAATCTTCTTGGTGTACTCAAATACCAGCAAGGGGTATCGTCTTTATGATGAGACAAACAAGAAATTCATCCTTTCTAGAGATGTGATATTTCTTAAATCCTCCAAGAAACACGACACTGTTGAGAGGTAGCTTGATCATATGGACTAATTCACTCATGGAAAGACACATCATGAATTTTATGATGAGATTACATATCTTGAAGGGGGGATCCCTATATTCAGTCAATCTCTGGAATCTCCTTTTGAGGCAACATATTCCCCTCATGAAGAAGTTCCTACCACTTCATCAGAACTTGAAGTTCAATTGGATGATGTAATAGAGAATATTGAAAAAATGAGGCTTTATGTGAAGTCAACACCATCTCAATCAACTGAGCAACTTGAACCATCTCAGAAAGGTCCACCAAAATGGCTCACAAAAACACTTGAAAGTTTTCATCCCAATGAGATCGAAAATACAGGAGCCAGATTGTCCTCAAAAAAAGATGGAGGTAATGTAGATAATTCAAACTTGGGTGATGTAGAATATATGGATGTTTCATATGATTGTGAGTTGAATTTATCTATTAACCATGAACCTACTCCCTTCAAAGAAGCCACTTCTCTGAAGAATGGAAGGAATCCATGAAGAAGGAATATGATTTTCTCATCAAGAATGGGACATGGAAGTTGGTGGACCCTCTATATGGAACCAAACCTATTGGATGGAAGTGGGTATTCAAGAACAAGTACAAATTAGATGGATCACTCGACAAGAACAAAGCAAGGCTCATGGACACAATATTTTCATAGAAATAAGGTGTTAATTATGAGGAGACTTTTACCCCCACAACAAAATGGGATACCATCCACACTCTATTTTCCATGGAAACAAAAAATGGATGGAAAATTCATCAAACGAATGTGAATATTTCCTTCTTGAATGGAGACTTGAAAGTGAATGTGTTCATGTCTCAAAAATAAATATTTTTTGTGAACGGACAAGAACATAAGGTATGCAAGCTCATCAAATCCTTATATGGTTGAAACTAGTACTACAAGCATATTCTGAAAAGTTAACTAAGAATCTTCTGAAATCAAATTTCAAGCATTTCAATATTGATGGTGAAACTTTGTTTGTCAATAAAGTTGGAATTTTTTTTGTGTATCTTGTAGTATATGTAGATGATATGTTCATAATAGGAAATAATGAGAACTACATTGCATCCATAAAGAAAGAGTTGAAGAAAGGATTCAAGATGACAGATTTGGGACATATTCACTACTATTTGGGCATTGAAGTGATACAAAATCCAAAACACATATACATATCCTAGAAGAAGTACATTGGAGAACTATTGAACAAGTTGGGCATGACTGAGTGCAATGTTGTTTCTGCTCCAATGGAACACAATTTTAAACTCACATCAAAAGAAGGGAATTAATTTGAGGATGCGACCAAGTATAGACAACTTGTGGGATGTATTATATATCTTACTATCACCAGACCAGACATTTCATGTGTTGTCAGGATTCTTTCCAATTTTATGCAAAATCCCTGTGAAGGACATTGGTCTGCTACAAAAAGAGTTCTAAAACACTTGAAAGGAACTCGAGATTTTGGCCTCCATTATTCTAAGGTGGATGACTTCAAGTTGATTCAGACTTTGATGGGGATAATGAAAATGGAGTACCAACTTCAGGATATCTCATGAGTCTTGGATCAACAAATGTCTCCTAGAGATCACACAAACAATCAGTTCCAACATATTCCACAACARAGGTAGAATATGTGGCAGATGCATAAGAGACAAAGGAGATTTTGTGGCTYAGGAAAATACTTGAATATTTGTAGGAGAAACAAGTGAATTATATTCYTCTTCTAGTTGACAATAATTTTGCAATCAATTTGGACAAGAATCCTAGATTCCATGATCGAGCAAATCACATCAACACAAAGTATCACCTGACTCGATATCATGTAGAGGCTAAGAAAATTCACTTGAGACATTATTCCACAAATGAGAAAATTGTTGACAGATTCACCAAAGTGCTTGGAAGAGAAACATTTGAGAAGTTCATGATGCTGCTTGGACTCACACACACCCTTTCGGATTAAGGGGGGGATGTTGGACATGTAATCCTTTTTGGTTACATTACTTGTAATTGTAATGTAAATATGAAGAGTCGCAAGTGATAGGAACGATCACCCATTTGGGAAGACCAAGATTCATTTATTCATGTATATATTCACCTATCATACCAATGGAATGTCATCAAGTGTGGAGTTATCTTTTCTACCATTTCGATTTGACACTTTTGATGCATACAACTACATAGGTTTGGAATCTTAATAAAAAATGGGAACGTGATGAACATGGTATTTCCAAATAGGAGGAACACCTTAAGAAACTGCTCATAAAAACAAATCAAATATCAATACATGAATGTCTTATGTGGTTAAAAACCTCAAAGAGGGAAACAATCCATGACCCCAATCAACGCCACACAATCATTATTAATGCAAAAGAAAAATGTTGTACATAATAGTTTCTCACATTCAATCTTTTTTTTTTAACAAGAACGATTGGAGATTTATATTAAAAAAGCTTTTTTGTTGAAGCACATTACATAGAGGAAAAAATATAACAGTTATTTGGACTATTTCCAAAGCATTTTTGGAGAAAACTGTTGCAATCTGGTGGAGGACTTAAAAATGGTCCAAAAAGAACTATTGATCTGCCATGTAAAAATGGCTACATAGGAAGACAAAATAAACAAAAAATTGTTAGCCATCTATAGAAACCTAGTTAGGAAACGTGAGATGCTTCTAAATATTCCTGGATATTTGCTTGAATTGATGTTGGAGGTGGAATTCATTCTTCTGGGTTGYGCATTGTTGGAGCCAGCGCTGGATATTGAGGAGCCTGATTTTGTTCATTGGCAGCTTCTGAATGGAAGGTTGAAGGAAGMCTTGAATCAATTGACGYAATTGAATTTGCAGGATGTTGGGGATGACCTAGGGGATTTACCAGTTTTTGACTAAGAAGGTTGATATTTCTGGTGTTTATGTTAACGCCACGGAGGACAATCACAAGCTTTTTGTTATGCCCATGTTCTTGTGACTGCAACTGGTTCTGAAGATTTGCACTCTGGCACCGAAGTTCCTGATTTTCTGTTTGGAGTTCCCAGAGTCACAAATCCATTCTTTCCCTCAAGTTTCTTAATATTGATCTCAAACCCCTAATTTTGTATCGAGGGTCCTCGTTAGTGCATGAATCATGGGAACAATGGGCTCTAGATCTACTCCACATAATGAAAAGGAGATGAAGAAGCACAAAAACATAAAACTCTTTGTTGCAATGTGAATGCGTATCTGAGGGAAGATGAAGATTGATCCACATATACGATGAGGAGTTACCATTTGCAGGCTTGAGAAGACATGTGATATGGAATTCCCATAGACCAGAATGCTCTCCTGTAAATAAAATCATAGACAATGACGTTATGCCTATGGGAGGGAGAATCAGAGAGTACTGGGTTGATCTGGAGCATACATGCTGAAGGAGAAGTGAATTTATGAGGTGCGTGAGAGAGGAGGGAAGGTACTAGAAGGGAGCCACGAGGTCGGAGGAGGAACCACACTTCATTAATCATGGAGCACCATATGTCTAGAGCATGAGGAAGGTGGGGTCCGAAGAAGAGAGATAGGGTGGTGGAGGGAAGGGGGTGTGTTGGAAGGGAAGAGATGAGAATGATGGGGATGATACGAGGAGAACGATCCAAGAGAATATGCGGAAATGACCACATTTGGAGGATCTTAATTGATCCATACATGAGATTCAATTTGGTTGATGAGGAGTTGACTCTGTTCCATGTTTTTTGTTGATTTTGCGAGTTGATTGACTACCTGATTTTGGGAACAAAGAATATGGAAGAATTGGATTTTGCTGAATTGTGATTTCAAGATATTTATCCTGGAATGGAGACCATTGGGAGATTGATTTGTGAATTTGTTGATTCCAAGAAGTTACTTAAGAATTGGTTCAGAGTCTCCAAGAACAATTAATTCATTGATATTTTTGGATGTTGCAATTTGTAGCCCCATGTAAAGGGCCAGACTTTCTGTTTTGTTATTGGTGGTGTTTCCAAGCCTCCAAGAGTAGTCCAAGATATTGTTTCCATCAGATTCTGTGATGACTCCCCTTGCACCTGCTGCCCCTTATCACATACGATCTTTAGCAAATGAACCTCCATTCGATTTAAATAGATATCATGGACCAATCAAGTGTTAATACATAGATCAATATAGTCGTTAGTGCTGGAAATACTGAGAGGGGGGTGAATCAATATTTAGAGCAATCAATATTTTTGAACTTGTACTCCAATCAGATCATGTATTCAATTTATATCCAATCAACAATGAAGACTGTCCAATGAACAATGAAGAGTAGTATAAGAGATACACCAATACACCATGCACAATATATAAGAAGTAATCATGTATTATTGTTCAAAGGAAGTAATGAATTCCAAATGTAGATACAACTTCCATATATAAAGGGAGGGATAAACCTTCGAAGGGAAGATACAATCCTCCAATATCAAGAGAGGGTTGAGCTCTCCATCAATCATAAGGATCCACGTGACATGACACATACCACCGGAAGTGTCATGACTTCTACTATCCATTCATGGGTTTTGTATCAACATGTTTAATTTCCTTCATGTCTAACTATTTCGATTAACTGTGGGGTCCAAAATCCAATGGCTAGGGTTGAAATCAATGACAACAACCAATCTTCCAGCAATCTCCCCCTTTGTCATTGATGGAAACACTCATGCTCCCCCTGTCATCATGATCCCAATTTATCTCCCCCTCTGACATCAATGGAAAAGGGTGGGGCTTATCCCCCTGAGTTCAATGTCATAAAATAATCTTCTTCTTTGGGGATGCTCCCCCTAAACATGTGGCACTCAATAATACTTCATCCTTATTTTTGGTCTTTGGAACTTTTTCTTCCTTGAAATCCTTTTGTGTGGCTTATGTCTTCTCTCTCTTCTTCATTTCTAGGATGTATATGTTTTTCAGTCTTTTTGTTGCAATTTCAACCAATATTCATGTGTTCTTTTCTTTGATTTAAAATTTTCAGGAGTCAAACGTAAGAGTGTATCCTTGATCACATATTTTGCTGACATTAAGGAAATTATTCTTCAGATCTTCAACCAATAGGACTTTTCCTTTTTTGACATTTTCACTTCCAAGATTTACAATTCCTTTTCCAAGTATTTTGGTAGATGAGTAATCTCCAAATGCAACATTGCCACTCTTTCTCTTCAAGCTGATGAATTTGTCTTGATCCTTGATCATGCATGAAGAACATCCACTGTCTATGTACCATTCATCTTCTTCTTTACATTCTTCATTGGTCAATGCTATTCGACAATATTCATTGTTTGGAATATCTTTCCTTCTCCATATTGTGGTTGGCATATGAGCATCTTCATTCATATATCTGCAATCTCGTGCTTTGTGACCAATATAATTATATTTGTAACATAGAATATTTTGGTCCATCAATGGGGAAAATGAATTATAAATTATGTTGAAAAATCCACGATTGTTTCCATATATTCTATTTACACCATTCATGTTTCTTTCATATTTATTCCTTTCATTGATTCTGCAATTAATTTCCTTATGTCCAAAATTTTTGCAAGTATAACAATGACCAAGAAAGAAATTTTGATACCTAGGAGTAAGAGATCTTCTTTTTGATGTAGTCCATCTGGGTTCACGATCTACTGTTTTGTATTTTCCTTCATACTAAGTGAATCTTTTTTGGTTTCTGAAGGTAGGATGTCTTCTTGGATATTCATATCTTCTGTAATCATTCCTTCTTTCCGGCATGCTAGTCCACTTCTCATCAATTGTCTATGTGGAGTTTTCTTCAAGATTTTTGTTGGCATTTGTATCTTCTTTGTATGAAGTTTCACCCATGCATCCAAGATGTGTTATGTCTTTTGGCACTTGAGATTTTCTTAAGATCTTCCTTAATGAGACATCTTCTTAAAGTTTCTCACAATGTTCTTCTTTCTTCATCATTTGGACATTTCTTACTTCTTTTATTCTTCTTGCTTCTTCGAGTAGAGTCTTCAAGAAAATGGTTTCTTGTCTTAGTTTCTCAAAGTCTTCTAATTGTTTCTTCAATATTTCAATTGTCTTTTTACAACTACCCAAWTAACTTCTTAGTTTTCTATGCATGTTTTTGAGMTTGTTATTTTCAATCTGAACATGAAACAATTTTTCAAAATTATCATCTTCTTGTTGAACCATTTTTTCTTCTTCTATTTCAGAATTGTATTCTTCTTCATTRGMATCTTCTTCTTCCTCAGTATCATCTCTTTCAATTTTTGGATAAGGGAATTCATGTTAAAGATGTCCTACTCCTTCAAAATTAAAACAAAATAATGCACCTCTAATAATTTCTTGGACATGTGAGTTGCAACTTGATTCAACTTCTTTTGCTTTTGGATTTGCATAAATATCTTATAGCTTATCCCATAGCTCCTTTTCTGATGCACATGATCACACCTTGGATTTTATTGAATCAGTCAATCCATCAAGGATTATATCCATTTCCAATTTTTTGTCTTCCATTTCTTCTTAGGATTTTCCTTCCAGTGGTTAAACTGATATGAAGACAACTTGCTCTGATACCAATTGTTGGAAATACTGAGATGGGGGTGAATCAATATTTAGATAAATCAATATTTTTGAACTTGTACTCCAATCAGATCATGTATTCAGTTTATATTCAATTAGAAATGAAGACTATCCAATGAACAATGAAGAATAGTATAAGAGATAAACCAATACACCATGCACAATATATAAGAAGTAATCTTGTATTATTGTTCAAAGGAAGCAATGAATTCCAAAGGTAGCTACAAATTCAAAATATAAATGGAGGGATAAACCTCCAAAAGGAATACACAATACTCCAATATCAAGAGAGGGTTGACCTCTCTATCCTTTCCCCTTCCTCCCACCTAAGAATATATGAGAGAAAATAAAACTTTACATTAAATTATCACCATCAACCAACCATCACATAGAACTTGATAATGCTTCTTGAGACTTCTTCAAACTCTAAAATTCTTCACTTCTTGGAATAGTCTAATCCTGTAGATAATATTACTCAATTTATTCTCTGAAACTCCTCCAAGTTTCACTCCTTGAATCCTCCCAGAAAAGGAGTTATAGAGAAAATAGTAGACCTTATTCAATTCTAGTTTATTCAGGAAAACAAACTTGTAGGGAATTCCCTACACTCAATATTTAACAACCGATTCTGGAATTTGTGTTGCGCCTCTTTCGTCACCTTAGTGAGCAAAATAGAGGTTCTTGCAAGCTTAGTTGGGTTTGCTAAGAAGGACAGCTGCAAAGAAAAGGGTTAGAGAAAGAAATATAAAACAACAACTAAGAAATAAAACAACAACTAAATTAATGAACATAGGGACATAAGGACAAAAGAAATAATGAGACCCATGTCACCAATGATAAGACTGATATTAGTGAAAGAAAACAATGAGAAGAAAGAGGACTATGAGTCCCTTCTTCCTCCAAGGGAGGGCTCTTCGACCCCCACAAATAAGCTCTTCTTACAACTTTGAAAATGAAAATGAAAATGGTGAAAGAATTCTTTGCTAGTCCACTCAAGGGGTGAGATGGATTGCCCAATGTAATGATGCAAGTATACTCTTGGCAAGGATAGAAGATTCCTGAAGAGAATAATGGCAGCATAACTTTGCTATGAATTCCTTGAAAAATGAAGTGTATCCATGGCCTTTTTATAGCATTCCTTTGAGGTATTGTCCAAGTAGTTTGTAATGTGTAAAGAGGATAATTAGGGCCTTTTTAGGTCTTTGACCAGCCACCCAGTCGAATCCAGTCCAGATTTGAGTGTCAAATCAACTTGGAAGCTGAACCAGAAGTGGGTGGGAGGCTGAACACTCTCATAAATGTGTCATTTCTCATGTGCGCGGCTTTTTGCGACAACAGTCGCGCATCGTGCACATGTGCGCAAATCTTGCGTTTCTGTTTTGCGCGTGTGTGCGCGCGCCCTGTGTCTGCATAGTGCCCTTTAATTTTTGCACTAGTTTTATAGTTTTGACCCTTTGGGAATGATTTTGTGATATTTTTGGTCCATGGGTGACCTCATAACTATTTGGTGATGCTGAATTCCTGTAACCATTTGCGGATGAAATTTCAGTGATAATAGATGCCCCCTGATGGATGAGGTTAGGAGAATATGTATAGCCAAAATACATGAATGTTTCTTCTACTGAGAGTGTTGTTGTAAGAGAGAGCGATAGTGGGATTGTCCAGAGCTACCCGTTGGAGGGAGAAAGGAACCTGTAGAACCCGACCTTCCATAAGGTGTGTATAAATAAACTATGTGCAAACGAGGCGGGCATGCCCCATGCTCGTGTCATGCAACTCAAAAAAAAGGAATGAAGTGTTGATGTAGACAACTGCAGTGCCCTTAGGGGCGGTCGTGATAAAGGAAGAAGACAATTCTGAGGAGGAATATACTTTGAACAGTAAGCAGTGAGATCTGTAAGAAGTATCATAGATTTTGTAGGCATTGATAGCCTAGCCAAGTTAAGAGGTCTTCGGCGAATATAAGAAATAACTGAAATAGTTGCAAAGTAAGACCCACCGTAACATGAGAGAGTGTTGGCGTCAAATGTTATGAGGGCCAATGATAGAAGGGAGAAATTGTGGTTCTCCCTGTGCTTTTCGAGAGCTCTCATTGGTAAGGTAATGAGAGTCAAGATATTGTCGCCCTTCTGGAAAACTATGCTGATGTCGACAAAACGGGGGACGTGACTCCCAGAAGCAAAGGGCTTCATGAAATCTACTAGGTGAGATTAGGAATTTGGAAGAGGTACATGGTCGAAGTCAAGATGTATGGAGACTCAAGACTGCCCTTGGTTGGGGGTATATGCGAAGTATAAGTGGTCGTAACCGTTCAACTAAGTCGAGTGTCAGCGGGACAACAAGATGTGGGATAAGTTGTGCCAGAGGTGGGACAAAGTGAACAAACTCAGAGGGCAGAGGTAAGTGGCCGGTGGGATACTCTGAATATCTAGATGATGTCGTCAAGGGTAGATGATAATTAGTGCCCCAACCAAGGGCGACATGGGTTTCTTTGGCCAAACAGGGAAGAAATCCGCCAACGGTGACGACAAAAAAAGCTAATGTAAATGATGGAAACAAAGACATTTGTACAATAAATAAAGAATACTTTGGGATAAGTGTACAAATATAGAAATGGGTGCCCCAATGTAACATGGTTGGCCTGGGTAGGGCACAATTTGCTTGGAGAACTGGTGGAGGGTGGGGGTCCCATGGGTGGGTTTCTGTATGAGGTAGGTTAAATGAAAGGAAATTTGCAAGGGGGCAAACTGATTGTGGATGAAATGGAGGGTTCATGATACTGCGGAGGTGCAGTAAAAAATAAAACCCTGAAGAGATAATTTAGGAGTCCGGTGGGAAATCTAGCAAAATGAGGAGATTGAGTATGTGGTTGATTCATGATATAATGGAAGACTATCGGGACTCCCATCCCTAATAGGGTTGAAAAACAGCATGAGTGTCAATGTGCAAAAGGGTGCTATGAATGGGACAACTCATGTGGGGGAGTGCGCTACCCGGTGACAGTACCAAAGATGAAAATGGCAGTGTGGGTACTGCAGAGCCGGAAATGGGGATCCTAGAGGCAAATGTCAGAGGGTGTGACTGGAGATGCAAGTGAGATTCAGAGGGAATGACTACATGCCAGTGCTGAGTATATACCTAAAGGGGCTACGTTGATGTATGATGACCAAGTACCTACACACCTGAAAACCAAATACCCGACGTGAACAATATCTGAAGAGAATCGAACAGACGAGCATTTATTTGATAATTTTGAATATGCACATGCGTACCTGGTTGGGGTATGAAAAAATGGTGTCCCAGGGGCTCAGGATGGAAAGAGGCCCAGGGACTGTCATGATGTAGATGACGGGATGCTGAACCCGTGGCTGAAGATGGATCGAGAAATGGACACCCGGAGCTCTCGAAATGGTGAGTGGAAGTTTGGCAAAAAGGCCTATATATAGCTATAGGGCCCACATTGCCACCTCATTTGTACTTGCTGCTATAGTGACTGGATGAGAAGTATTTAGAGGAGATTTGGAGATTCTAGGAGGATGAGGAATTCGATCAAGGACCAACAAGCTTCAGTTTAGTGGTCTGATCATACTGCATAGAATTAGGGTTTCCATTTTTGGGCAGGGGCTATATGGAGGGCCGTATAGGGGGTTTTATGGGTGTGGGCCCCCACGTGCACGGGCGATTCGGAAGTATGTGTGCACAAGTGTGCACCTGCCCACTGGATAGGTGCGCATGGGGGTGCCGGTATGGGGGACAAAGGTGCGCGCTATGTGCACGCCTATTGGCTGCACAGTCGCGCATGTGTGCGCGACTGTGTATTGGACAGGCGTGCTTTAATGCGCACCTGTGTTCATGACAGGGGCACATGAAGGCACCCCTGTATGCTGAGCATGTGCACACTCATGTGCACATGAAGGATGGATAGGCGTGCCAGAGTGCCTGCTTGTGGAGTGGACATGCACGCATACGTGCGCGTCTGTGGAGTGAACATGTGCGCATGTGGTTTAAACAATCACGCCTTGGAGGCAAGGTTGACTGGTGTAAAACTTATATTTTTAATGTTGTTTATGGTCCATTTGGATGACTTAGGACTGTTTTATGTGGTTGCAGGCGAGCATTTTGCACGATGCCCATTGGTTGGCGAGAGCGGGATTGGTCCCAGATGAGATATTCTGTGGTGATTAAGGATCTGGGGGTACGTGCTACTTTGGCAGCCTGTGGGCTGCTAAAGTTCTTTGAGTGTCCATTGATATGGGTGCAGGAGTATCTCCTGCAGTTCCCTATCTGAATGTGGAGTCTGGACCTGCATTGTTTCATAGTGCGGGGAGATAATATTGCCTTCACTGCGGTGGAGGACATATATTTTTTGACTAAGCTCCCGTTTCGGGGAATGCCCCTACCGGTGGAGCCGGTGCTACCTAGGGATGTGGCGCTAGTGACAGTGGGCCAGAGGTTCTGTTTGGGGGTGAACTTTATGTCGGGAACTATTGTGAGCATTGGGTCGATGGATGCTCTAGCACATCGTTGTATAGCAGTGATGATTGTGAGAGTGTATGGGTCCCTTGCGACGCAACGGATCAGTGGCGGTCAGTTGTGTGTGATGTAGAGGGTACTGGACAATGAGCACTTTGCCTGGGGGCTTACGCTACATGCCAAGATGGTAGGGCATTTGGACCACTGTCGGTCCATGGATATAGGAGAGTTTGCCTTTGGGTCCATCCTAGTGGCCTGGTTTTGGAGAGGGTGTCTATGTTGTGCCCTAGGATTTTATTGGGTGCGTCTGGGGTGCGAGAGCTGTGACTAAAGTGGTGGTCAACTGTTTTTCTTCACCATGGTGGTGGTGAGGGTGGCCACTTCTTCACAGCTAAGGCGGTGCAGGTGTGGCAGTAGATGCCACAGGTGAAATTGCATTTCCCCTATGACGGTGTTGACTTTCGGGAGGATCCGGACATGGTGTTACCTCCAGGGGAGGTTTTTGACCATCGAGGTATGTTGATGAGTTTTAGATATAAGTTTTTTGAGATATAATGACATATGTATGTGATATATATGCTAATACTATCTATTGCTTGTTTGTATGTGCAGATGTGGCACCTCGCGGGTGCGAGGTGGAGTTGATAAGGGCCCTGGCTCGCCAGGAGCCAGAGAGACTGTCGCGGGGAGGGCCGCGGGTAGGAAA
This sequence comes from Picea sitchensis, assembly GCA_010110895.2. Classification (NCBI taxonomy): domain Eukaryota; kingdom Viridiplantae; phylum Streptophyta; class Pinopsida; order Pinales; family Pinaceae; genus Picea; species Picea sitchensis. The sequence continues at coordinate 52,646 of SNQJ01S0070899.1, forward strand.
GAGATGTCGATGTGAGGACATTGGGGCGAGACCAGCTGATCCTGAGAGAACAGCGAGGAGACACCAGTTTGATCACCCAGGTGCCGGGCCATCACATGCTCCTCTGGTGGATGTCGGAGAAGATTTTGAGGACATACGCTGTCGGCTGGAGGCAGTGCTACAGGGCGTACCTAAGGGCATGTGGTCATGTATCCAAGATGAGGGAATCCTAGAGCAGTGTGTGGGGATTCTGTCGCCATGGCGGGCCGTGGTACGATGGGAAACAGTAGTAGGTGTTGCTATGACCGGACGGTTACCTCCTAGTCAAGAGGGACCAATAGTGGGTGGGGGACCACCACCTGAGGGAGGGGCAGGAGGTGGTGTTGTAGAGGCACCTTGAGTGGTGCTCTATGTATTTTTGTATTTTTGTATATAGGCTGGTCAACCCATTTTGTACCGAGGTGCTTCACTGGCCTGCAGATACTTGTATTCTTTATATGTAAACATTTGGATGGCACTGTGGACTGTTTTATATATACATGAGTATACATTTTGAGATCTATGTGGTGTTTACATGTGTTTTGTTAGTGTGTTGATGATTTCTAATCTATATATTCTGTGACAGGTTGTTGATATGTTTATGTATGTGTAGAGGTATCTTGATGTGATATATGCCAGTCTAACACAATATTATCTAAGTTATCTGTAATTTGATTCAATTGTCTTGGAGTATGTGTAAATGTAATGGAATAAAAATGTCAAGATAAAAGTCTAACCTGCAGGTATTTGCGAAAGAGGCAAGGATCACGTACGCGATACACATTGTTGAGCTAGAGAACGACTAGTCGAGAGTCGAGTAATACGCTAAGGTGACAAATACGATGATGTTGGGCATCGGCCAGGAGGCCAATGACGGCAGTGTATTCGGCTTGGTTGTTGGTTGCTGAACCCAAACATATGATTCTTGAATGGAACATTTCATGTGAGGGGGTGTAGAGAGCCCAAGCGGCCGAAGAAATATTTTGTGTCCAACGGCTGGCGCCGTCGGTGTAACCGATGTTGTAGGCCGGTGGAGGAAGCATCTGTCAATAGCATAAATGATAGTTTTTAGACACGAGGGATGGAAAAAATATTAAAAACACTATAAAAGAAAATAACCTAAAGTAGAATTGCTATGCTTAGGCATAAAATTTCTTTAAGTATAACCCGTTGACAGGTTCTTTGAAAGAGAGGCCTTCGGGAGAGGCCAAGATGTATGCGCCTTTGGTGAGGCAATGTTGGATAATGTATGGGCCATGCCATAGTGACTCGAATTTTCCATGGCCAAAGGTATCATGAGCGATATCGTAAGCAAGGATGAGGTCGCCTTCGTGAAATGAGGGGAGGTTTACATGTCGATCAAAAGTGGT
>SNQJ01S0070900.1:21168-38493 GCA_010110895.2 Picea sitchensis
TTAACCTTTTTACCTCTGAAAATCTCCTTATCTCTCCTTGTGGCTTCCCTGGCCACTGAAAGTCACTTCTAGCCATCCCATCTTGTAGTGTTTCTCCTCCCGATTCCAATGAGCTATTACATTGAGAGGTTCCTCCAAGTAATGTGCCCCAAATGCCCTCTTCAGTGATTTTAATTAATTTATAGCTCAAAATAGTCAAAATCATGGAAATCGTCGTAATGGAACGAAACCAAAGCCAACCTGTGCGGAATGGTTCATAATGATGGAATATGATGATAAATGCTAATTGGACCCCACAATGCCTCTCAAATACCCCTGTACTCGCTATAACCTCCATCTGGCTACTCTGGTCATCATAAGTCTCTGCCCTGTGATGATGTCCCAAAGTGGGGACATTACAGAACACATCATTTTTATACAACTCTGGTTATCACATAGGATCACAATGGCTTCCATCTCCAGATCAAATAGATCCGTCAACAACATATGAGTCCATATGGCTTCACAACTGAAGGAACATGTAGCAATGTATTCTACTTTTGTCGTGCTTAGAGAAATGATTGATTGATTCCTACTCTACCATGAGATCATGGTTGATCCCATACTGAAAAAGCATCCTGAATTTCTCTTTCTGTCAGAGACACTTGCAACCCAATCTAAGTTGATATAACCACTCAATATGAAGTCATGATCTCCATTATAACTGAGAGCACAATATAATGTAACCTTAAGGTACCTCATCACATGTTTTGCAGCAACCAGGTGAACACATTTGGGCTCTACTAGAAATTGACTCAAGGTGTTCACAACAAAGCATATATATGGCTTGATGTTCATTAGATACATCAACAATCCAATGATCTGTCTGTACAACGTAGCATCAATTAGTTTTGACTAAGTGTCAACCAAGAGCTTCAACTTTGTTTCCATGGGTGTATTCATGGATTTACACTCCAACATATCAAATCTCTTCAGTATTTCAACTGCATACTTCCCTTGGTTAAGGAAGATCTCCTCCGGTCTCTACCAACCTTCAATACCTAAGAGGTAAAGCATTAGGTCTTTCATCAAACTCTATAGTGAGATTCTTCTGCAATCTGTGATGAGATTTTCTTCATCTTGTCAACAATACATCATCTACATATAGTAGTAACATCATTGGCTCATCATTCATAACCTTGAGATAAAGGTTATAATCAAATTTACTCTTGGTAAAGCCCAATCTCATCAGGAAACTGTCAATCCTTCCATACCAAGATCTAGGAGATTTCTTCAACACGTACACAACTTCCTTCAACCGAAAGACATGAGTATTTCTATCTTCAATATTCAAATCAAATTTTCTCATTACATTGTACCAATCTGGTACACTTGCTCAACTGCAACTCAATATGCACAATCATGTGCTATCTCTATGTGCTCTCTGCAAAGCACTATCTGTCTCACTGCTTGAGAGAATGTCCTCTCCTCTTTCTACAACTATTCCTTCTAGAACTGGGACTCTACACTTGTAGCTGCTTTGAGGTTGAGAATGACTGTTTCATCCTCATTGTGGCTGCTGAAATATGTGAGTAACTCCTCTTATTCTATCACAACAACAACTTCATCTGAAACTGAGAGTGACTCAATAATTGATATTGAAGGTAGCTCTTCTTCTTTCATGGAGGTAACTCTATATTTTATCATAGTCATGTCTCCATGAACCAACTAATGTAATGCACCAAATGCCACACAATTTTAAATATGGGGATTTCTCCCCCTTCATCTCATACTATATATGAATCATGGTTGTTCTGGTTGTCTTCATGAATACTGGAACCATTTCTTCAATTGTTGGAGTAAGTGTCTTGTCATAATATTCTCCCTTTTGCTGGGAGAATCCTCTGCACACACATCAAGATTTGTACATATACAACATGCTTGATCTTTTTAGATCAATCTTGGAAGTCAATACTGACTTCTCTTCTAGTCTTATGGAAGAATTCATATCCTATTATTTCTGAATGGATTCCTTCTCTGTCACTGAAACAAGGGAATCTTCTAGGAGATTTCATATCTCCTAGGAGTCTCTGTAGTTACGATCTAGTCTTCTCATGGTATCTATCTCCCAATCCTGGAAGTTGTCTCTTCATATGCTCCTATCTTAGATTAGGCTTATCCTTGATTTCTTCCGAGTCTAAAAGGACTTCATCATCTCTTACAGGGTATACTTGGTTTTTTAATACCAAGTCTAAATATGAAAGACCGAGTTAGGATTCAAACGAGTTCTGCTTCCCGTCAAGGTGGCTTCATTAACCTTTGAACAATTATGCTACGAGTTCTTGTTTTAATGTTCAGTCATCTTTGGAGCCTTCTTCTCCTTACAATCAATCTCCTTATGAGATACTCTGGATCTCAACAAATAGATTCTTCTTCATCTTCTTTGGTACATGAATGTATATGGTCATGTACATAGTTTTCTTCATGTCTCATCTAATATGTTCCCCTGTGAAACCTTCACTATAGCTTCCTCAGGGTTATCACTTGTGACCTGAAACAAGGTCAACAAAACAAAAAACAAGAATAATAGTCTTTTGATAATAGTGATAAAACAATAGCATGAACAATCGTCACAATAGCTCCTTTAGATCTTTCACTTGTGATCTGTTTGAAACAAGGATAAAAAGTAAGAAATACAATATGAAATGAGATCAACACTCTTCTAGTGTTGTGATCAAACATCCATCCAAGGTAACTTGGAACCAACACAAGAAGTTTCTCCTAGAGGAAATGTTAGTTGTATCTGGTAAATGATTACATTAAGCATTTATCTCAATATGCTCACATGCTACCAAGTATAATACTTTTCAAAGACTGATACCTCAACTATAGTGTTTACTTGTAATGGGGTAGTTATCAACTTTGTCATGTGCAACTTTAAATCTTATCAACTTAATTAATCAAACCTGGAACCTGGAGTCTTTTCCTTAAGAATGAGTGTGTTGCTTTTCTTCCAAGTCTCCTTCAGTCAAGATGACAAGTGCTTTCTTCAACCTGTCTTCTTTACTAAGAAAATATGTTACCTTGACAGAAAGTTGGGTGAGAGAATAAACTCTATGATCTCAACTTTAATCCATCTAATACCTTGACTTTAATTTTGACCAATGGTTAGTATGATGGTCATATCTTCAACATGCAACCTAGATCAAAATAATGTCATATCAAATAGAAGAATATCAAAATAATCAAACCTGGGGTGCATTATTCCCTTGAATGTGTTGGATCTTGAGATCCTACTAGATCTATGGTAAGAGATTCCTTCTCCTGCAAATACCATTTAAAGCTTAACAGTTTAAACATATGTGAATACATACCTCTGGTAATATTTGTGGGTAGTGGTACCATCTGGTTGCAATGGTAATAATTACCAACTCTTAAAAACTTCAAGGGTGACTGCAACTGGTACTACAGTTGATACTTCAATTGATACTGCAACTACAATTGATACTGCATCTGATTTTGAAACTGCAATTACAACTGCACCTTAGGTTTTATGAGGAAACCCTAATGTTTCAAACTTCAAATTTTGAAATTTTGATCCAGGGGGTAGATGCACTAAGATGAGGTGAGTAAGTTGGTGCAGTTAGATTTCTGAAAATCCAAATTTTACCCCTTCAAACTTGACAAGCGAAATTGTGGGCTGGTACTTCTGGTATTGGTTCTGGTTTCCTGGTTTTCTGGTACTTCTAGTTTTCTAGTACTTCTGGTTTTCTGGTACTAGTGAAAACTAGGGTTTCACTTTCCAAGAGTTCTATCCATTGAAAAAGTGCGCTGAAGGTGCCAAAGAGTTCCCTAGGCTAGGACACACTTTTCAAAATGATTTTTAGAATGAAATTTATCTTCAATAAAAATCTCTAATTTTCTTTTACGACAACAATGACGTTTTTCTTTATCCATTGAAATATGCTCTCTTCATTTTAAGTCTAATACCATGTTAAGTTTTGAGCTATTATTAGGTTTCTTTTCAATTTACTAAATAACAATAGCATAGGTAGGATCATTGAGAGAAACACAATCACAAGATACACAACATTTATCCTGGGAAACCCTCATGGGGGAGAAAACCCAACAAAAACTTCCTTAATATAGATAACCAATACAATACCAAGACAATAAACCAAACACTAGAGAATATCCTCCACTGAGGAATGCACCTCTCTTCCTTCTTCTCCCAACTGCAGCTACCAAACTTGCACACTGAGTGAGCGAATGAGTGAGTGATCAAATGAGGCATTGAATACCTTTATTCATACAAACTGATAGGTGATGGAAATGTGTCTCTTCACTAGGCAGAGTCGACTTGTCTTCTTAGTGGTTAAAACAACTTTAATTAGCCCAGGGGCCGACTTCTCAATTTGCAATTTATATTTAGGGTTTGACCACTCTACAAAATGGGATTTGGTCAATTACAATGCCCGACATGATCAATCTACAAAAGGGGATTGATCTAATTAATAATGAATCAATAAATAAATAGAATACTCTTTGCAGTTACCATATTTCAACACAAGTATGCTAAATTGTGAATAATGGAGGCTAAAGGAAGTGGGATCATTACTGAGAAGAGGCTTATGCCCTTCCCTGGCATAGAGAACAAGGGTGGCTTTAATCACATCCCCCGTGGCATCTTTGTAGAGTAATGCACGCAGGGGACCAGTGCTCTGTGAAACTGACACGCTGACCCACAACTTATTAGCACTTAATGCCTGATCCACTCGATTATTCATCAAAAATGAGTGTCTCCACTGATCCCGATTGAGAAGTTCATGATGCTTGTTTTGCTTTCTCATTGTCATCGTCGTATTCTTCTTCAATTTGGATGATGAAAATGAAGATGAAGCCCCCCAAGTCTGTTGGGTTTGAGAAGAGCGCTCACAGAAGCTCAGGGGTCTGCGGAAGCTTTTCTCATGATGATCATTTTGTTCTTCGAGATTGAAATAGCGAGGTACTGGTCCTCGAGCTGCTATAGAACTTATGCTAATCCATTTCTTAGTTTCAGTCTGCTCCCCGATGTATTTGGCTGCCTTATTCTCCATCTGATACCACAAGGGACCCTTTTTTTGGAGACAAAACAACATGCGGTTGTTGCTCTCTCTGTTCACCTCATTCTACTATATCTGTAATAGTGAGACTTCAAAAATGTCAGTGAGTTAAGAGAAAGAAAAACTCGAGGCAACAGAACATGACCATAGCAAAAATACTCGTAATCCCCAGTGCCAGGGCTACGTGCATTGGCTGCAGCAGTTGCACATAGAGTTGCCTCGCTTCTACCCCGCTACAATCAAATTATCTGTAGGAGATTCTATTCCAAGTTAGAAATTATACATATAAAATATTTTAATACCACCCAGGGCATCACTCACCGCTATTTGAAATGGTACTATCCATTGTTAAGGGTCACCAAACAAATCGGTAGTACAATGAGCAATGGGTTGATAGAATGGTATGAGCCTGTGGCTATGGCATCCTGCAATCCTGCTCTGCGTCCTTTTTATATAACAACAAAATATCTTCTCCATGCCTGGAGAAGTGTATGTGGTGATAAATACAGGTTACTGCTATAAGGGGCCCGCCCTCTAACTTGGTGGGGGTTTAAGTGAAAACGTGAAGGAAAGTAGAAACAACCACGTTCCTGGAAGAAATAATACGAATGGTCGCACCAGCAGGCGTCGATAGCTTGGTGATCCTATCATACCTACCTGACTTTGAAAGCTAGCTATAGGAATAACTGAGATTTCTTCTATTGTAAATCTACCTAATCGCTTGAAATTAACAGACAAATATTCTTTGAAAACTTATTGTTCATAGTTGCATCATCACTGTCTGAGTAATCTGGATTCTCTCCTCTATGGTCTATAAACAAAACCCTATTTTTATTGGTACTATATTTCGAATATTCCCTTTTAAGTCTGAATTTGTGGATATGTGATGGCCCGATAACCACACCAGTACACCACTTTCTTTAAATAAAAAAAGAAATTATTTTCCTTCAATGAATTAATTTGTAAAGGCCAGTCATTGCTGGTGAAGGCAGAAGCTCATTTGGAATTTTATATGCTGCTGAATGTTGAATCAGCATATGATTTAGATTTATATTTATTGTTGGGGAAGGCAACATCTGATTTGTTTTTTTATATGGTGGTGTAGATTGAATCACATTCTGATTTAGATTTATATTTAATGGTGAAGGAATTATCCACTAAAATTATTGGAGCATGGTGGAAGGTCGTTGACAAATTCATTTATTTTGAGTGTTTTTATATGCATTGTTACTGTTGGAGAAATTTCTATTTTCGACACATTAGTTGAGTGGGAGTAAGACTAGTTCATTGGGAGTTAACTAACTAGTTCTATTTTAGACTTTCCAATATTAGACCATCACTATTATGCATGCATTCCTAATTATAGGATGTCATTGCCTATATGAGTGAAGATAACTCACTCATTAAGAAGATCATAATATACATTGATTCTCATTCTTTATTGTTTATCTCTCTTCCTTTTCTTGATAAGTTTTGTTTGTGTATGCTTTAGCTAGATCTCTTATGCAGGTTTCCATGAAACAATGACATGGTATCAGAGCTGTGATGCTTGGAGCAAGCCAGACAAACCAAAGAATAAGGAAAATCGAAGTTTTGACGAGCTAAATCCATGGTTGTACCTTTTAGAATTTATTCCTCCCAAAATATTGCGTTTTTGAGGAAATGGCTCACTATAAATCGATCCATTTTGGAAGTGGGTTTTCAACCGTTTGGCGAGATTCTTCACTGTTTGCTCAGAAAGTAAGCCATAAGATAGTCTCCTGAAACTGATACGAATATGTGGCCGTACCTTTCAACAGTGATTGCTCCCAAAATATTAAGTTTTTGAGGAAACAACTTCCATGAGAAGTAAATCGACCCATTCTGCAAGTGGGTTTTCAACTGTTTGGAGAGATTCCTCACTGTTTGATCAGAAAGTAAGTCGGAATATCATCTATTGAAACTAATACGAATTTTTACTTAAAGTGCTCTTTCTGTCGTGATTTCTTAATTTTTCACTTGCATATTGAGAGTAAATTTTTAGGGGTTCTTAGAAACAATGGGAGAGATGGTTAGGAAAACTATTATACATTCAAACTTGGTGGTAATCCTCACACCATACAATTATTTTGATTGGAATCCCAAGGCAACATTCCAATTCAAAAGAAAATGACTGTACAATTTGGCGATGGCGACATAAACATAACCTACATCAACGATTGAGAAGATGAGATGGGTGAACCGTAAGGATGAGGCCACATGACTACTTCTTGAGTTAATATCCACTAATTTATGGTTTCATGTTGTTGCATGCAAGACTCCAAACGCGATTTGGACCACCTTGGAAGGCCTCTTTGGAAAGTAGGATGAGATGCGAGGTCATATGTTTGAGGTAGAGTTGAATACCTTAAACTTCAAAAGTTTTGATAATATACAAGATTTCTTTACTAAATTTAAATATTTGATTTTGAGCTTGGGTGAATGTGGTATTGACAAGTCTACACAAGAGAAACAACTTATTCTAACAATCTTGGCCAAGCTAGGACCAGAATACACTGTATATGTCTCCAATTTCCATTCTGACATATGTCTTTTTGAAAAAAAATGGAAAATGCCTATGTTGCCTCAGTTCATTGAGTCTCTTACACAAGAGCAAACAAAACTCATACAGATGGGTCTCATGAAAGATCCCAAAGCACATGCACTCACCACGCATGATGGAAAATGGTCGTACAATTAGAAATTGAAGTAGAAATGAAAGGAGTTATTACATCTAGAGTCAAAGAAGGAGGGATATTCCAAACCCTTCAAGGATTCTTCAGGTTCCAAAGATTCTTCAAATTCCAAAGGAAGAAGAAGAAGGGAAAGCAGTGCTCATATTGCAATAAACCTAATCATGAAGAATCGACATGCATGAAGAAGCAGATCGGTCTTATGACACAGGTACTTCAAAGGAATAACCTTGGAGACTTCATTCCCGAAGGAGCCAAGAAGAAGAAGGAGGAAGACCATGCGCCTAAGAAAGGTAATCATCATGCTCTGGTTGCAATTAATTCATCATCTGATTCATGGATTATAGATTCTGGTGCATCACATCATATGGCAGCTAAAGAGGAAGTTTTTACTTCTTTGAGTTCATGCTCTGGACCTCCTATTCTCATGGGGGATGATACTCCAATAGTGGTTGCAGGAGAGGGAATTGTGGAAATCCATAATGGAAGTTTTGAGAATTTCTTACATGTTCAAAAGCTTTCTATAAATATACTCTCAGTTTATCAGATCACTCAAACAAGTAAACGGGTTGAATTTACATCAGATTCAGTTACTGTACTTGACATGCATGACAGTTCCATTATTGCAGTTGGTGAGGTGGATCACAAATCAAGGTTGTATAAGTTCACTAAGTTTATTGAATATGACTCCTCTTTGCTACTTACACATGCTAATGATAGTAGTAGAGTATGGCATGAGAGATTTGGTCATATAAACTTTAGGTACATGCAGTGAATTTCCAAGCAAGGAATGGTCAAAGGCTTTCCAGAAATTCACTTTTCTGAAGGGGTTTGCAAAGGATGCATTCTTTGCAAGCATCCTGAAGAGAATTTTGAAAAGGGAAAGGCAAGGAGAGCCTCCTCTTCCTTGGATATTGTTCACAATGATCTCATGGGTCCATTTCCACATCCGTCCATCAACAAAGCAAGGTATGTTCTTACATTTATTGATAATTACTCACGCTATACTTGGGTTTATTTTCTCAGACAAAAGTCTAAAGTTTTTGAGCATCTCAAATACTTCAAAGCTCTATTAGAGACACAAAATGGGAAGAAAATCAAGATCCGTTGTACAAACAATGGGAGGGATTATATCAACAAAGATGTTCATAATCTTTGTCGTGAAGCTGGTATCCAGTGGCAGCACACAGTTCCATACACTCCACAACAGAATGGAGTTGTTGAAAGGAAGAATAAGTCTCTCAAGGAGATGACCAGTTGCATGTTGCATGCAAGATCACTTCCTTCCAAGCTTTGGGCCGAGGCACTTAGCTGTGATACTTACATACATAACAGATCACCTCATAGATCTATTGAGGATAAGACACCTTTTGAGGCTTGGACAGGTGACAAACTAGATGTCACACACTTCCACATCTTTGGATCTAGAGCATGGGCCCATATTCCTTCTGAAAAGAGGAAATACTTAGATCCACAGAGCACACCTTGCATCTTTGTCTGATATCCAAATGATGTGAAGGGGTACAGATTGATTGATCCCTCTACAGACCGGCTCATCATTGAGTGCATTGTTCAGTTTGAGGAGAGTCCTTTCCATGCACCTCCAATGCAACATGCAGAGACACTTGTGCTTCCATTAGTTCCAGACATCAGAGATGATGATTCCACGCACTCAGATGCTACATATTCAAACATAGATTTAGAGGATTTTTTACATGCAGATGAGCAGGTAGTACAACCAAATGAGGAGACATCATCATAGCTTCAGCAATTTCCCAAGTGGGCACAGTCCACACTTCAAGCAGTAGGAAACCTTGTAGGGGATCCATTGGATTTGAGGAGGACTCAATCTTAGAATGTGGATCATTCTCATGTATTTCCAGCTTCTAAACCAGCTATTCCCATGCATTGCTATATAGTTCAATATTCTGATCCACATACCTATAGTGAGGCTATTGGCAATCCACTATGGAAAATAGCTATGCAGGAGGAGAATGACTCTCTCCTAGAGAATCAGACTTGGGAAGTCAATCCACTTCCACCAGGGAGGAAAATTTTCAGATGCAAATGGGTCTACAGGACCAATAGAGAAACAAATGGTCAGGTGAGCAGGTACAAAGCCATATTAGTTGCAAAAGGATTTCAAGAGATTCATGGGATAGATTATGATGAGACCTTTGCTCCTATAGAAAAGATGGATTCCATTCGCTTGGCTCTAATCTTTGTGGAAACCAAAGGATGGGAAGTTCACTAGATGGATGTGAAGAATTATCTTCTTCATGATGACTTTTCAAAGGAGATCTACATGGAGCAGACATAGGGGTTCATTCAAAACTCATCTTTACTATGCAGACTGAAGAAGTCTCTCTTTGGCCTCAAGCAGGCACCTAGAGCATGGTATGCAAATATGGATTCTTACTTACTTTCACATGATTTTGTTAGATGTAAATCCGATTCCAATGTTTACATGTTGAGGACTACAGACTCTGTGATGATATTAGTACTGTATGTTGATGATCTTTTGATCACTGGTAGCTATGCTTCAACCATTTCTTTGGTCAAAGATATTTTTCATGACAGGTTCTCTATGACATACATGGATCCACTATACTTATTTCTTGGTCTTGAGATCAGTCATGATGCTTTCGGCATCAAACTTTCTCAGGCTAAGTATGTTAGGGATCTTCTATATAGATTCCACATGACATACTGTAAGTCTGCACCTACACCCTTCTTATCTGGGATTAGACTTGAGGATGGAGGGGATACACTATTAGTGGACAACACTTTGTATCGACAGTTGGTGGGGAGTCTTTTGTATCTCACCCACACCTATCCAGATATCTCATATGTGGTAGGAGCAGTTTCCAGATACATGCAAGAACCCCATGATTTTCACTGGAAGGCTACCAAGCGCATCCTCAGATATGTTCAGGGCACCATGATCTATGGGATTCACTATGCAATTGGTTGTGCATTAGATCTTATAGGCTTCACAGATTCAGATTGTGCTGGTGATAGAATAGATCGTAGGTCCACATCCAGGTACACTCTCATTTTGGGGTCAGGTCCAAAATGAACATCCAGGCCCAATTGGGGCCATTGCTTTATCTTCCGTAGAGGATGAGTACAGAGGAGTAGTCAACTGTGTCATTCAAACACTTTGGCTTCAACACTTCCTTATTGAGCTTGGTATCTAGTTTCACTATCCGACTATCATATGGTGCGACAATCAGAGTACACTGAGATTTTGCAGAGATCCAATACAGAGACAGCGAACCAAACACATTGAGGTCCACATACATTTCATCAAAGATTTAGTACATGACAGGATCATTGATTTGTAGTTTTGTCCTTCCTCTAAACAGATTGTTGACATATTCACCAAGACATTCACTAAGAATAAGTTTTAGACTTTGTGGGATCGTCTTGCAGTGAAGAACACAGTTGCCTAGCAACTGCCTTTTCTTCTTTTGATACATTGTCCTTTGAGGGGGGGTTTTGATCCCACGTGGTTTTCCCTCTTTCCTTGTTTTTATTCAGTGTTCATTATTTGCATTGTACATGAGTACCTAAAATGTCCTAGTAGCTGGGACTAATTTTTTACTCCATAGTTATGTTCAGGGGGGGTGTTGGAGAAATTTCTATTTTCGACACACTAGTTTAGTGGGAGTAACACTAGTTCAATGGGAGTTAACTAACTAGTTCTATTTTAGACTTTCTAATCTTAGACCATCACTATTATGCATGTATTCCTAATTATAGGATGCCATTGCCTATATGAGTCAATATCACTCACTCATTGAGAAGATCATAATATACATTGATTCTCATTCTTCATTGTGTATCTCTCTTCTTTTTCTTGATAATCTTTGTTTGTGTATGCTTTAGCTAGATGTCCTATGCAGGTTTCCATGAAACACTGATAGTCACATGGATAAATTATATTTCCACTTTAATTGGGGAATCAATCAGTGGAATACTTCTCAAATTATGCACAGTCGTAACCAAACTCTCTTTTGACTCCCAAGACAGATTCACTTGAAACCATGTTTCCCCATCATACTCAGTCGAGGTTAAATTTGATGAGTATTTATCAATGTATATATTATTTAATGGTCATATACAACCAATTTTAATTACGCCAAAGGCGTCCCCCTTATTGAGAAGTTTCCATTACATGGATTCATCCGATTTTATAAACTATCTCTTGTATGTATGGATCCATGCATTTGTCAAGTTTAATTACACCGAAGGCATCCCTCTATTGAAAAGTTCCAAGTTGTAAGGTACCAGAGATATTATAATAGATGGAAAAAAAATATTGCAGAGAATAATCATGGAACAACACAATAGATGAAACCAAAACACCATAATGATACCTTTATTGATAGGAAACAATGCTCACTTGTCTCTTGGAGGGGGCAACCTCCAGCAAAACAATGCTCTATTACAATAATTCTCAAGAAAAAACTTAGCATACCCTCTACTTCTATTTATACTAAATCTATCTATCCAAAGGAACAATCTAGAGGAATATCCTTCTAGAAGCGGAAGCTTCTATTAGGTCTTCTTACATTTGACTTATTCTTCATTATTGCTAGGCCTTATTAATATTGGTCTTTATTACATGGAAATATATTATTCTACCTATGTGAGGAGTTAGGGAGGTTAGGTCCCTAACATGCCCTCCTTTAAAAATCATCTTTGTTCTCAAGGATTTAGATGAGGAAATTGTTGCATAATGGTAGTTGGATCCCAAGTGGCATCTACTGGAGTTGTATATTTCCACTGGACTAACGCTTCTTTGATGGTGCGTTGACTAAGACGACGCTCACGCTGGTCCAAAAATGCTTAGGGCTGTAACCAGATGGAGCCTTCTTCATCCAAGTTGGGAAGGTTGGTTTGAGTTTGGAACTTAGTTACAATCACCTTCTTTAATCAGGAGACATGAAAAACATGATGGAGCTTAGAATGACTGGGAATAACTAATTGATACACCACTAGTCTCACACACTTGAAAAATGTATAAGGACCATTAACTTTGGGTGCCAGTTCCTAACAATGGTCTTCCTTGAGTGAAGTTTTCTTATAAGGTTGCAATCGAAGAAACACTTGGTCTCCTTTAGCAAAGAATAGCCTCTCGACTTGTAAGTGTTTGGTTAGCCACCAAGACCTTCCAGACCCCTGGAAGGTATGTGATAACTGAAGCTAGATTTTGTCCATATACTACTTCAAAAGGAGTCATGCGAGTATTTGTATGATAAGAAGTGTTATACCACCATTCAACTAGTGGTAACCATTGATGATCCAGATTTAGGAGTAGAACGAACAGATTAATAGACTGAATACAATAAACACAAAGATATGAAGAACAAAAAAAATATCTAGTGAACAATATCTTCTATTAAATAATGATATAGGCTGAAACTGTAACTATAGAACTGGAAAACTTGCTTGAATGGTGGTAGCTATCTTTGAGAAGAGATGTGCCTACTATGCGCATCCGTCTGAGTAGAATGGATTACAATGAGGCTCCATAGGCCTTTTTGATATTACTCATGAATGCCAAAACCCTAGACATCCAAAAACCTAACCCTAGAAGGTGAAACACCAAAATTCATGTGGGTCCTATGGGTAAGTTGGTGTAATTTGGTACCTCAACTTCTAATGGTCGTAACGTTTTCATATGACCTTAGTTTTAGGTGCGTGATATCCCACTGGAAAGGTCTTTCATAGAACTACACATTCTACCATCAAACTCTGCCTCTTTCTACAATTTGACTGTGGTGAGCCAAAAAAATAACGTTTAGGGCCCCAAAACGGTCCTATAAGTACAACAAGATGTGATGACATGAAAACATACAAAATAAGATAGTTGGATTAGGCGAGAGGCCACCTGTATCCACCTAGAGGATGTGTGGGGATTTAGGCAACCCCATAAGTGTATAACTCACAATTACAAAGCAGTACATAAGAACGTGCTGGAAAAAAAAATGGACACAATGAGCCAGTTGGAATAGGTGGGTGGCCACCAATATCTACCTGGATAAATCCTCCCCTGTTAGGAAGCAATGGTATCCATTGCATTGATTTCCTCTATCAGGTGAGGAAAATTCTGCTGGATTTGGCCCCAAGTGAGCCACTTACCTTGGTGTAGGAGTTGCTCTACCTTGACAACCCGATAAAGCTGGATCCACTACTAGTGAGTGCCCTTGATCTGTGTGTCCACTATTTGATCATTGGATGCTTGTTCCATGCAGCCATGGTTGATATTTGTTAGTATCAGTTGTTTTGCGATCTCGAAGGTGTCTAATAATGGGGGAAAATATGGCCGAAGGAGGTCCACATTGAATATTGGATGCAGACCAGGGAATGGTGGAGTGTTGATCTCAAAATCATTGCTACCCACAACCTTGGTGATAGTGTAAGGCCCATAACAAAGTGGGAAAAGCTTTCGATGGGGCTCGGTGAGACACTCCTTCTGAAAATGTAACCCAACAATGTCGCCAACCTAAAACTGGTGTGGTACCCTATGTTGATCATGACTTGTACTTAGCATTGGATTTTTGTAAAATCTCTTGGACCTGTTGGAAGATGTGTTGAATCTTCTCAATGAATATGGTGGCTTTGTCGATCACATATTGATCAAGGGAAGAGTCTGTCTGTGTGGTGGAAAGAGGAAGTGAAACATCAATGATTCCCAAGGGTTGGAATCCTAGACCCACTTGAAATGGGCTATGGCCGATGGAAATATGAAGATCCCTGTTGTAACTGTGTTGGACATATGGGAGACTCTCGTCCCATGTACATGGATTCTTAGAATTGTACATGCGCAAGATGTGCACAATCATCCGATTGACAACCTTTGTTTGGCCATCATTTTGGGGGTGGAAAGAAATGGGTTTTGTGATCTGGGTGTCCAACAAAGACTAGAGACTCGACCAAAAGGTGTTGAGGAACCTGTTGTCTTGGTCAGAGATGATGGTCTGTGGTATCCCAAAGTGGACCCACACTCGTTCAAAGAATAGCTTAGCAGTATCTACCGTTGTGAAATTCTTATTATAGGTTGTGAGGATGGCCATCTTTGAAAACCGATCAATGACCACAAACACACAGTGATTTCCTTTCTTGGTGGATTACAAACCAAACATGTAATCCATTGAGATGGATTCCCAGGTTTCTCAGGAATAGGAAGAAGGGTGTATAAGTCTTGTTTCTTGATGGATGGATTGGAAATGACACAGGTAGTGCAAGATATGATATACTTGCTGACCTCTTATCAAAGTTTTGGCCAATAAAAATGTTTCTGAATAATAGCCACAATTTTCTCCATGCCAAAATGTCCTGCCACCTGACTGTAGTGAGCTTCCCAAATCCGTTTTGCATGCTCTCTTGTAGGAACACAGAGATGGCCCAGGTGGCATAAGAATCTGTCTTGAATGTGAAAATCAGTGATAGTTGGGCCTGTACCTAAGATCTGATAGGTGGTGGCGAAGTCTGTATCTTTTTGATAAAGCTGGGGCCACTCATATGCTTTGTTAATCCCTAAATAGTGGCACATTACCCCTTAATTGGGGAATATTACATTAGTAATGTTACTTTATTTATGTCGGCTTGGGTCCATTAGTTGTAATTGTACCTAGGGATGATTTTAAGGATGGAAATTTATTTTAAAATGTAGAAACCTTGGCAAATCTTACTAATCCTTCACATGCCAACTATAAATGTCTAGCAATATTTTTGTAAAAATATTCAAATTTCTAAGGATTTTATATAGATTTTATAAAATTTTGGCTATTTTTAATGTAAAATAATTTTATCCTATAGAATTTGGGCAAATTATTTTTAAAATAGCAAATCTCTTTTTTTGAAAAACCATGGAAAATTAGCCCATGAGCGAAATTTAGCCCCTAAATTCATCACTGATTTAATTTGTACCTCCTAGTCTCCTATATATACCAAGGAGAGATTTTCATTTGGAATCATCTTGTATTTGGACATTTATGTGGTGTATAAAGAGGTTTCCCCCTTGAAGAGGCTTATTATCTGAATTTCTATATTTTTCAAAGTGTTGAGTACTTATTCTGAGGTTTTTCTATGCTATAGTGATATTTGGTTCTTAACATATGGTATCAAACCTCAAAGTCTTGCGGTTTGGCTACTACATCTGAGACAAATTGGAATTTTTGCTATAATTTGTTTTCTACACCGTTTCAGAAAAAACCCCTTGGAGGATATTTAGTAGATGGATCAAGGTATGTTGGGTTAAAAGTTCATCTCCACAGGACTTATAATTTTGGAGATACAGCCTGTGTAATATAGGGTTCTGGAATCATCCTGAATTGAGTCATCGCATAATTTTCTCTATAAATATTTTTCTGTAATGATCAAGACTCTTAAATCCACAATATATTCATATAATTTATTAAAGTATATGTGATAAAAAAATTAGCTTCTGGGTCATCTCAAATTTGTAGATACACCCTGTGGAAGATAGGGTATATGACTAGTCCTATTGACTAGTCTCAAGAAGTTGTTCCAGGTAAAAAAATCATAAATTATTCCTAGAGTATCCAAATTGAGTGAGACTAGTTGCATTGGATAGTGGACAATCTGTAGTATTTCTGGTACAATTTTTAGAATTTTATATCAATTATTTTGTGTGAGGATGCTATACAAGTGAGATCTCTTGGAAAGTCCAAAAATAAGAAAGTTGTGGGGAAGTTACCATGAATTCCACTTGTCACATCCAATTTTTATTAGACCTATGGAATTGTAGAGAAGAAATATTAGAGAACTACAAAAAGAAAAATCATACCCAGAAGGGCCGAAATTTTAGAGATACAATAGAAGAAATATTGTTTAGAAAAACCACCTCAAAATCAAGGTTTAAAAGTGATACTTTGCCAACATGCCACAAAAAATGGGAACTTCTACACCAAATAAGACTCCAGACAGTCCTACTTGGAATCTTGATGAAGGTGAAGAAATGCGTAGGTACATAAATGATTTACAAAAGAAGACAGTGACAAAAGATGAACTACAAGGGATGATGGATGGTTTAAAAAGGGAGATCATGAAAGGATTGAAAAATTTCCTAATAGAGAAGACACCTGAAAGTGAAAATGTATCCCATTGATCCAGTTATATATCGGTGGCCACCCACCTTTTCTGACTGGCTCAAAACAATTTTCTGGCAATTTTGACAATTTACTATTTTTAGCAGGTTTTAACTTCCGGGGCCATTTTGAGGGCCTAAATGAAGGTTTTTTGAGATCGAGGTTCTCAATGATAGTTGAAAGCATGATTGATCCCCCAAAATGAATATCCTCGATGATACCTTTCCAACAAGCTATCACACGCCTAAAACGGAGATCGTATGCAAACGTTACGACCCCGGGAAGTTGATGTACTAACTTACCCAAATGGGGCCCACATGACTTTTGGCGCTTCATCTCCTAGGGTTAGGTTTTTGGATGTCTATGAATTTTGGCATTCTCGTCTATTGTAAAAAGGCCTCTAGAGCCTCA
>SNQJ01S0070900.1:38503-65810 GCA_010110895.2 Picea sitchensis
TTGGCATATTTATTAGGGTGATTGGACACTTTTGGCAGCAGAGCCGAATTATCTAGGGTTTCAGTCATCCAGTGGGGCGCACCATTCAGTGGGAGATTTCAGATCTATAGAGATTGAGATGGATCTTGGAGATTCGGTCACCTGGTTTGTTCTTACCATCATCCGATCTATCAGTTGGAATATTTATTAGGGTGATTGGACACTTTTGGCAGCAGGGCCGAGTTATTGAGGGTTTCAGCCTTCTATTGGAGCATGACATTCTTCAACTGGAGAGTTTGGCATTCAGATGTGCTTGTATTGATCTTCATTTCTCATTCAGCCTTTGGAGGCATCTTTTGTATTAGCGGGAGCATTTTGTAGCAGCTCTTATCTATTGTATATCTTCTTGGTCATATGTTGAGCATTCCAGATCAGCATCTTCATTGTAGTAGGTTTCTCTATTTTATGAATAAAAAAGAATTGAGATGTTTTGGCTTGTATATCTTATTTCATATGGTTGAGGTATGTTCCATGGTTATCTATTTCTGTTATTTTCTGCATACACACATATAAACACATCTAAAAGGTAGATCAACAAAGTGTTTGACGAAATACCACAACCAGGAAAAGTTTTTAAAAAGACACCAAAACAGTGATGATCCTTGCATAATGGCTTGGGATCATTACATGTTCCATGATGAGTCAAAGCACATAGAGATCTAGTATCACCTCATTCATAATATGATGTAGAGAGTAGCTATAAAGCTCCAATATGCTGGCACAAATGAACAGGTTGCAGATGTGTTGACCAATCCTTTGTCTTGTGTAAAGTTTGAGCACTTTCGAGGCAAGATTGGTATAGTCCGAAAGGACCTTCCTTAAAAGGGGGAGTAGTACTGATGATACTATAGTATCGTGACCAATAGTGGTAGCTCCATTAAGATTTTATATCCTAGGGAATCTTTTGATTCCTGGAAAGATCCTTTGGATATGTTAGAGTACCACAAGATGTTGATGCCAGCCTTGTGCTGAAGATTTCCATCTTCATGCTGATGTTGATGCCAACCTTGTGCTGAAGATTTCCAGCTTCGTGTTGATGTTGATGCCAACCTTGTGTTGAATATTTCCATCTTCGTGTTGATATTGTTGTGATGCCAGCCTCGTGTTGAAGATTTCCAGCTTCGTGTTGATGTTTTGATGCCAGCCTCGTGATGAATATTTTCTTCTTTGTGCTAATGTTGTTGTGATGCCAACCTCATGCTAAATATTTCCAGATTCATGCTGATGTTGTTGAGATGCCAGCTTCTTGCTAAATATTTCCAGCTTTGTGTTGGTGTTGTTGATATGCCATCTTTGTGTTGAAGATTTCCATCCTAGTGTTGATGTTATTGATGCTCCAACCTTCGTGTTGTGATATTGTTGTTGTTGATGTTGTATCAGCCTTGTGTTGTTATTGATGATGATGATGTATTAGTTTTATACTAATCCATGTTGATGAGATGATGATGATGCCACTTTAGCTTCTTGTTGAAGAAGATGACGATGATGTTACTTTAGCCTCATGCTAAAGATGTTGATGATATTAATTTAGCCTCATGTTAAAGAAGATGATTATGTTACTTTAGCCTCACGCTAAAAATGGTGATGATGTTACTTTAGCCTCATGCTGATGAGGATGATGATGCTACTCCAGCACCATGATGTGAACGATGATGATGAGAAAAACTTCCTATGATTTATAGATATTCCAATCAATGTTCCAGATGTTCTTGATGTTTCTTCCCTCTCTCTCTCCTCATGATGTTGTAGAATACCCTTCTTGTTAAGGGGGAGTGTTGAAATATTGTAATTGCAAAAAGTATTCTATTTATTTATTGAGTCATTATTAATTAGATCAATCCCCTTTTGTGGATTGATCATGTCATGCATTGTAATTCACCAAATCCCCTTTTTTGGATTGGTCAAGCCCTAAATATAATATGCAAATTGAGAAGTCGGCCCCTAGGCTAATTAAAGTGGTTTTAACCACTAAAAAGACAAGTCGGCCCTAACTAGTGAAGAGACACCTTTATAGCACCTACTAGTTTGTAAAAATAAAGGAAGCCAATGCCTCATTTGATCACTCACTCAGTGCACAATTTTGGTAGTTGCAGTTGGGAGAAGAAGGAAGAGAGGTGCATTGCTTAGTGGAGCATATTCTCTAGTGTTTGGTTTATTGTCTTGGCATTGTATTGCTAATCTATATTAAGGAATTTTTTGATGGGTTTTCTCCCCTATGAGGGTTTCCCAAGATAAATGTTATGTATCTTGTGATTGTGTTTCTCTAAGTGATCCTAAATATGCTATTGCTATCTAGTAAATTGAAAAGAAACCTAATATTAGCTCAAAACTTAACAACTTGAACCTAATATCCCAAGTTTGGATAACTGGTGGATGTACCTAAAATCTAGTTTATAGTGTTTGATATGCACACCGTCGTTGATGGTTTGTGAGATAACTCTATTTCATTCCATTTGATTAAACGAGATTAACATTTTGGGTCTTTTAAATACTATATTTCATCAATTGGATTTTGTTGGCAGGTTTAAATCTAGCTCATAAAGTCAAGGATTCGGGTTAATGCACATTCTTCTTATGTTCAAAAGAGACAACAAATGAGAGTTGTATACCAAGCTTCCAGGGCAGTGAAATAGTTGTTATAGCTCCTTCATCTTCCTATGGAAGAGAAATTCAAAATATCTCGAGAATAATGGAGTCGTGGTACAACAAGATTATGGGTTGCCTTATATTATCGCCTTAAATAAAATGTCGTACAAAACGAAAAATTAAGGCGTAGCTTAAAAGTTAGAGATTTTTTTATTTTTGAGATACTATTACTGGAACATGAACATGGTAACAAAATTGTAGTTTCAATTTTACAATACTCATTTATCCTATTTCTGAATGTATAAATTGATTAAATGTTCTAATACTCTGATTGTGGAATAGAAATAACACATAGTGAACCTTCTATTTCTTCTTCTTTCCTTGAAACGAAATCTGCTACAACATTATGTTTTCATTTTTGTAGATAATTTCAAAGTCATAACCTAGAGTATTTGTAACCCATTTTTATTTATCTTTTAAATGTAATTGTTTTTCCAAGAAGTACTTCAAACTATCATGATCTGTTTTTACTTTGAAGTGTCTTCTTATTTGGTAAGGGTGTTGTTTCTTAACTCCATGTATTACTACCAAAAATGATTTTTCATAAATGGGTTTGAGTAAGTTTTTTCCCTTTAAGTTGGATACTTTCAAAGGAAAAGGGCCTTCCTTCTTGCATTAAACTTCACTAATTCCATGGTCTGAGGCATCACACTCCACAATAAACGTTTTTGTGAAATCAGGTGTGGCCAAGACATGAGTTGTACACATAGCCTCCTTAAACTTTTTAAAACACTTGGTTGTTGCTTGAGTCCAAGAAAATGCTTCCCTATTTAATAATGAAGCTACAAGTGCTATTATTTGACCATATTTCTTGACAAACTTGTGGTATTATCTCGGAAATCCTAAGAATCATCTAAGTTTCTTCAAGGTTTTTGGAATTGTTCATTCCCTCATAGATTTAATTTTGTTAGGGTCGAATTTTACACCTTCATGAGATATGATATGACCCAAATATTCCACTTCTTTAACCCCCAAAGGAACACTTGAAATGATTTTGATAAAGTTATTTCTCTTCCACTATTTGTAATACTCTGTCAACATGTTGTACATGCTCTTCCCAAGATTTGTTTTAGAATAGTATGACATTAAAAAATACCAACACAAATATTCTAAGGAAGGGCTTGAAAATATAATTTGTCAAGATTTGAAATGTTGAAGGTGCATTTGTAAGTCTAAATGGCATAACAAAAAACTCACAATGACCTTCGTGTGTTTTAAAAGTTGTTTTGGGAATATCTTCTTGCCTCATTCTGATTTGATGATATTCCAAATGAAGATCCAACTTAGTTAATAAGATTGGTCCATGCAATTCATCTAATAATTGATCAATGACGGGAATATGAAACTTATCTTTGATGGTAATTTTGTTGAGTTGTCTATAATATGGATACATCCACCATGAACCATCATTTTTCATAACCATCACCATTGGTGAAGAGAAAAAACTTTGTCTAGGTTGAATGATGTAAGCCTCTAACATTTCTTGAATCATACACTCCATCTCAATTTTCTATGCATATGGATACCTATAAGGACTAATGTTAGGTGGTACATTTCCCGGTTTCAAATTAATAGCATGGTCATGATCTTGAGTAGGTGGAAGACCCTTAGGAATTTCTCCAAATACCTTGGAATGATTGTTGATAACTATTTGGAGATCTAATGGAGCAAAAGATATAGTTTTCTGGACATCTAGTGAGAACAATTGTGCAATTACACCCTGGTGTCACTTTTTGAGTAATTTTTTCATGTTATTAGAGTTTATCACCTTATAGGGTTTCCCTTGGATACCTCTAAGCTCAATTTCCTTTCCTTATAAGGAGAATCTCATGAAAATATATTGAAAATTAAGGGCCAATGTTCCTAATGATTATAACCATTGGAACCCTATTACAACATCAACCCCACCAATTTGGATGGAAATCATGGGGATATCCAAAAAATACTCCCCCATATTGAACTTAATACTATGGCCTTTCCCAGAGCAATTTATGGTACCTCTGTTTGCAATCATTACTTGAAACTATAGTGTTGGAAATACAAAGACATTGATATATTTTGCTAATTTGTAATTGATGAAGTTATAGGTACTACTAGAATCAATAAAAAATGTTACAATTTTCTTTTTTTATGTATCCTAGTATCTTGAGGGTTTGTGGAGCACTGATGTCGACCAATGCATGCCAAGATATTGTTGGAGTAGTATCTTCTAGATCTAGTTCTTGTGATGGTTCCAATTCTTGATATTCTTTCTCTTCACAGTCTACGTCGAATAATTTATTGTCACCACATTTATGCTCCTTACTGTACTTACTGTCATAATTGAAACATAATCCCTTTTATCTTCTTTTCATCCATTTGTTGAGGTGTAAACCTTGTCGGTTGAGGTACAACTATCTTATGAACCCCAAAGTGATCTATGATTCCTGTGTATGCTCCAATGGTAGGATTTGTTTATCTTTATTCTTGTCTTGAATATGACGAGCACATTGCATAGAGTCCATAATATTTGCATTATATTTTAAGAAAATTTCATGTTTAATGTCTTCTTTTAATCAACGAATGTGAACTTCCAACAATTTTTCATCACTTATGTCATCTACACTTGTGGAAAATATTTGAAATTATGAATTATAATATTCAATACAAGCTAAGTGCTTAATTCTTGTCAATTTACTGAAGTAGTCATGTTCCCAAACTTTCCCATATTGTGATTTTAAGTCTCTTGTAAATAAACCCCAAGTATAATTATAAGAAGGTGGATTTATTTTAACTACCCATGCTTTCCTTATCATCCATAATATTATGGAGTTCAAAATATTTCTCTATTCGGTTCACCCATGTAAATATATTCGTTCCATCAAAACTTATAAATTCAACCTTGGGAAGGTTCACTTCTTTTGGAGGTCATCCATAAGTAACTCCATTACTGGAGTTAAATCCCCCTGGAAAATTCTTATTATTGGAAATTTGTTCAACCTTAACACTATCTTTATTTCCATGAGTCCCTTTAGACACCTTAACAATTTTAGGTAACCTCCTATTTAAGGATTCTATATTCTTATGTTCCATATGTTCTAACTTTCCATCAATGTTTTATTCCATATGTTCCAACTTTACATCAATGTTTTCTTCCATTTGTTCCATATTTCTTTCATCTCTTCCTTGTTTTCATCCTTGAAATGGAGCAACAATGGAGGGTGAATTCTGGAGCATTTGTGGAGCTGAATATTGAAGAAGAAAGTTTTCATACTTGTAGAAGAACTAGGTTGTCAGGATTGAATAGTGAACTCCAATGAGAGTTTCACTGGAGTATCAATCTTGTTGTTGTTTCCTGGTATTTTTTCTAGCAGTGAGCTCCCTTGAGTTTCTCAGTAATGAGATTCTTGATCACCTGTGGTAGAGAGACCCTGATAAACAAATGGGACTCCTGATGGACTGAGAGTAATGAAGGGGTACATTCCTTGGGTTGGGTAGGTCGAGAGGAAGAGAGTTGGAGGGAATTCAATATAGTTGTAGAAGAATATCGGTGGGTTGTGGGATTAAATGAGTTATGAGTGGATAGTGAGACACACCCTCTTTTTCGGATTGCTAGCCCTAGCTCAATGGTGACTTGTTGTTGAGATCTAGAAAAACAAGTCTATGGTTGGATGGAACGTCCATCCCAAGAAGCTGTTTGCACAACCATTTTAAAAAAGTAAGTGTTTAACTGTTTTTTTGAATTATTTATGAGTTTAATTGTTGTGCATTTTACTCTATGTATGAGAATGAATTATATCTTGATGCGCTGAATTTATTAGCTGAATTTATGTTTATTTAGATGCATTTAATTAATGGTACCATCAATGGTTAAATCTGTTTGTTTTCCTATAGTTGATAAGCTACATGATTAGTTAGAAGAAAAAAATAATGTTATGAGTATTCTATGTAATGGACCTCAATCGAGCTAGGGGAACATTAAAATTTTCACCCATTCCTTTGTTGATCTCGGTGTTGTGTTAGTTGATAGTATTCTATAGCATACTTGTTTATTCTTTGGTTGGGAGAATACGTGTATACAATAATGCATTTTTATTTCTAGTTCATTGTATTGTGTTTGATCTGCATTCAAATTGTTGTATGAGGCTTGGATCTGAGCCCACACACACTATGTGACTATCAATGCCAAGAAATTGATGTATGCAACTCCCTTGTTTGTGGGACAAGGGACCCCCTCCGTGCACTCATTTGACTGCTAAAGTCTACCTAACCCCCTCTAGATTTATACTTATGATTTCCAAGGAGGAAACCCATGTTCTTAACCATTAGATCCACTTAGTATACATGCCAAATATTATATTTGAATATTATTTTATTGTCACTCCATATAACTTATTAAATTTTAATTATTAAATTACAAAAAACTCATATAAATGTGATTAATCTTATAATATAAAATCACATTATTTTTATCCATTGTTTAGTTACTGTAATGAAAAAAATATTTTTGATAATAAGAATTTTCAAGTTATCGTTTCATATGTACGTGGAGGGATTCTCATACATCAATTGAATATCACATATCAATTTAATTTAGTCGCATACAACAATTCAATTTAATTGTTAAAAACAAAGAAGAAACGTGTGTTCCAATTTAAAAAATCTTGATGTAAGAGTTTGTTTCGAGTAAGTCAGTCACTTAAATCTAATGCATCAATTTACAACAAAGCATAAACTTATGTTCATGTATAAACCTTTCCATGGGAACGATTTTGTTCATGTTTAAACCTTCTTGATGTTAAGGTTTTATTTTTAGTGTTTATGTCAGTAATTTGGTGTGACATTTGACTACCATGTGTAAACCGATCCTTTTTTCAGTTTGCATGTAGTCATGTAAGAAAGTTTTGTTTCCACTGATTATTGGGAGTTAAATTTTAGGGTACCCTTGTTCATCAAGCAAATTTTTTTTATGTCAGGTTTCTTTTTAAAACTACCCTTCACATGAAGTTTGATATTTATTTTTTTCTGTCAATTAGCTATTATGATTATATTTGTTTTTCTTAATTATATTTTTTTGAATATTAATCAAATTAAACAAGTATAAATTAAAAGCATCAAGATGTTTTCTAATCTTCATTCTATTCACTACAAATGAACAATAAATTAAAACTATTCATTCTAATGAAACACCACTAGTTGAAAACAATAATACACAATGCACACGATTTCTTAAGCCTAAAATTAGAAGTCTAACAACACTTGGGAGAAAGTTCATCTTTGAGTTATAAGAGATTATATGATGATCAAATGAAAAATGAATGATGTCCTATTTAGCATGGATACAGACCACCTACAAAAAGAATCATGATTCAATTTATTCCATTGATTGTTAGAGTGATGCTATTTCGAGGAATTGTCTAGGAATAAAACCATGCTCTTACAGTCTCAATAAAACAAGGTATCCCTGATGCTAGCCTCATAAAAATAATTCCACTATCCACACATTCTAAAATTCAAATCTATCCACCACAATTACTTGAAACAAAAGAATTTAATTAAAATTCATTGTAATTCATAAATGCACTAAACAAAACCATGTCACACAATACACAACAAATGCTAGCAAAATTTAAGAATCCTGCTTTGGACTTATAAATATAAATTGTATTTGGAGTATTTGAAATGTTTAATGTTTTCAGTAAACACTCCACCCATCATTGGAGACTATTAAAAATCTCACTAAAATTAATGAAAAATAAAAAAATACATACACACATGTAAAAGATCCAAAAGAATTACAAAACCTGAAGAAAAGAAGACATCCTCACCATCTCTCTATTGCACCTATTGCATCTCTCCATCCGTCGCACCTATCAAACTCTTTGGAATGAATTTTCCCTAGATTGATATTGAGACATGAACGCGAGCAATTTGAAACCTACCAAGGGAATACTTTCATTTAATTCTTGGCAACACTTATTTAAATATAACTAATTGGATTTTATTTGTAAACAAGCATGAAACAAGAGAAACAAGCGTTACTATGATTAATGGAAACAAGAGAAGGATACAGTGATATGCAATGTGTAAACGTGAATACAAGTTCAGTAGTAGCTTCAAATAGAAAAAGGAAATATGAAGAAAACACGCTTCAACCAAGAACACTTACCATAAACAAAGCTATGATTCAGTGGTTTCTTCATTCGATTCTACAAGCAATAGTTTACATCCCATTTATATCCCTTTTTTTCCATCTAATATTTTCATATTCAATGAAAGACTATGCAAATCATCGAATTTGTTTCAACTCCAGGCATCTGGAAACTTCAAAATCATATTTTTTTTAAAATCCAAACAATCCAATCTATTACCTGAAATATTTTCCACTGAAACTACATACATAACCAAAGAATATCGATCACATTCACATGACAATCCTCAAGTGAAAAGTTACACAAAAAAAACAATACAATAAAATAGTGTCATCTCCATCCATTCACAATTATAATTAATAAAGAATAAAAAAGTACGGTTCATCCTTATCGCCACACCGTCTTTAGATTTAGTTGGTAACACTTGGAAATAATGGCCATGCATGATGATACTTGGTCCCATGCATGCAGTGTCATATCCCTCTACCTCAGTTTATCTTTTGCAACAAGGGTGAATAGGTCAGTTAAGATGTTGGTAGGTAACACTAATGAGAAATAAGAAAACACTAAATCATAACTATGTTTCTGGTAAGTGTTCTTGGATTTTGAAACGATTAGTGTTGTCCAGAGTGAACCCCCAGGGTGCACATCAATGGTCCTTGAAATGATTAGTGTTGTCTAGAGAGAACTTAAAAGAATTGCATAGCGGGATTGGAAATCTGTGCAATTTAGAATGTCTGTCAATAGGTAACGATTCGTTGAAATGTTTCCTCCATTTTTGTCTTACCTCAAGAGATTGAAACGATTGTATCTAGGTGGTTCGCGAAGATTGAATTTCTTGCTAGATCACTTTCCATCATTGATTTAGTGGGAAAATCTACCCATTGAGGGTTTTGGGATAGAATGCTTTCCACAAGACCTTCCAAAGATGAACAGTCTTCGATTTTTAAGGGTAGACCAATGTCCATTGCTGGAACTTCCATTCAAAATTATTGAAGAACAAAGAGAAATGAGTAGAGAGTTGAATAAGTTGGAGCCAGTACATGACAATGGAAAATGTTAGGATATTTAGAAACTTAGGAGTTAGTTAATATCTACTTGGTCTAATGTGTTGTTAGGTAAAAGTGTGTTTCTTAATGGGTTTCTTTAGTATGCATTAGTATGAATTTGTAGTTAGGAAATATGATGGTCACAATATGTTCCCAACATAGAGTGATCTGACAGTTCATACTCTCCTCGATCTTAACGGCCATTGATCTATGGCTTAACACCTGATTGGTCCATGATATCTATTTAAAGAGCATGGAGGGTTATTTTCCTATGATTGATTGTGATAAACGCTCTTGTAAAATATCTCTGTAATCTTTTTCTTTTGCATTAATAAAATTCTCCAAGTGGTCACGTTGGCTGGGGCCATGGATGTTTCCCCATAGGGGTTTTACCACGTCAAAACATCGGTGTGTTGATCTTTGATATGTTTATGTGAGTGGTTACTGAAGGTATTCGTCCTCTGTTGGAATACTTGTGTTTTCGAACATAAAATGCATGTTTGGGCTCACAGACTTGCATTTGGACAACACATAAATATTGGAGGTATTATTTCCTCGGTATTTTTTCCCAAACCTTTGGATCCTATCCTTGCAGTGGTGTGAAGAAATTGAAAAAAATAGGAGTGATTTGTGGTCTCTCAAAACTTCAAACTCTGGAAATTTGTTGGTATGTAAGAATAGAGGAGTTGTCAAATATTGAAATGTTGGTATCTCTACGAGAGAAAATTCAAAGCCTTTCAAGAACCCGAAATAAGACTACATCCATGTTATATCTCAACGAGTGCCATAGCTTAGTATAGAAAGTAAGTTCTTCTATTTTCTAGTATAACTATTATTTACTACAGTTATTCATAAATAAAGTCATCAGTATGGTGAGAATACATGTTATTAAATTGTTGCTTCCTCATGCAGGTCCTTGCTGAAGATCGATGGATCTAGAGATAGATACAAAATACCTGGTCCTTGTAGCTACCTCCTCCAAGTCAAAATCATTTTCCAAACACAAATTTTGCATGAAACAATCACCACCCTGAAGATGCTTGTGCAAAGGGGGAAAAGGAAGGACCTGCGGTTAGGGTATGATCCTAAAACTGCAGTGAGGCTAGGACTTGAGACAACTACCGAGGAGGAGGAGAATTGTTGACTTGAGATGACTTTTGAGGAGGAGGTGAATTGTTGATTACTTGGATTTTGCAAAGAGGAAGATAAGGAATGTTATTTCTCCATGTGATTGACTTAGTTGTAGTGAGTGTTTGGTTTGGAAAGTGCGACATATTTTAGCAAGTGAGGCAAGAATATAATCACAGTTAATTTGTAATTCAAGGCGGTAAGCAAGCGAGCTAAGCATATAATCACAATTACTTTGGAATTCAAGGTCGTGAGAAGATGACTAGGTGATCTAGGTGGATATCGGTGGCCACCAAATTCTTCCAACTGTCTCACATACAATTTTCATCTTGGCAATTTTGTTTTCTAGCTTTCCGGGTCCGTTTTGAGGCCCTAAACAACGTTTTTCGGCTCACCATAGTCACACTATAACTAGATTTAGATTGTGATAAACAAATTTTTATTCCTCGGATATACCTTTCCAATGAGCTATCACATGCCTAAAATGGAGATCATATGCAAAAGTTACGACCCTGGGAAATTGATGTACCAACTTACCCCATCGGGGCCCACATGAATTTTGGCGCTTCATCTCCTAGGGTTAGATTTTTGGATGTCTAGGGTTTTCTAATTACTTCTTGATGTTAAAAGGCCCAAAGGCCTCATTGTATTGTGCTTAGGAAAATGTGCGTAGCCTACACATCTCTTCTCGTAGATTAGATACCACCATTCGAGCAAGATTGTTTTATTCTGCATTTTACAATTTCAACATATTTCTTTATTGAATAAAAGTTAAGTTTTGATGTATCTATGTTATTTTTATTTTTATTTCTATGTTAGTATTATAGATATGTGTTTCATTTTGTTTTGCTCATAAATCCAGATCAGTGGTATCATAACAGTCTTCTCTTCATTTGTTTCTCTGTGCATATCCCCAATGAGGTCAGGGTATAAGTGGTTGGGACTCGAACTAGTTGATCCTTTACAAAATTGGCCTCGCCGAACGTGATGACCACCCATGGGGGAATAAATATAAACAATGGGGTCAGATATCCCTTTAAACTGTTGCTCGAGGAAGCCCTCGTACGACAGATGAATGAGATGATGGATAATTTTGGGCAAATCCTTCGACGACTACAAACAAGCGACGCATCTTCCTCGAGCAAAGGTGACCCCCCCTTCAAGGTACAAATCAATTTTGATATTCCTATATTTGAAGGTCAAATAGACGCGGATGTTGTAGACAAATGATTAAACCTTCTAGAAGGGATTTTTTCTATCCACAACTTTTTTGATAGAGAGAATATCACATTTGCACTCCTTAAGGTTGTCCCCCATGTCAAATATTGGTGGGATACGTTTTGCGAGAAAAAGGAAATAGAGGGATCTACATTATTTGTAGTCTCACCCACTTGGGGTACTTTAAGGGATGCTATTAAGGAAAAAAACTACCCTATTGGAAGTTATGATGACTTATACACAAGATGGACCACACTGCGGTAGTAAAGGGACCAAACAGTGCCAGAGTTCACCAATGTCTTCCATACCTTGCACACCAAGTTGGGTATCAAAGACTCTTAGCGACATCTGGTGCTCAAGTACCACAAAGGTATACATAGATACATCCAAATAGAAATGGAGTTTCTGGACATCTTTTCCTTGGGTGTAACCTATCAATATGTTGTCAAAATCGAGCATAAGCTTAAACAAAATATGCAGCAGTTTGGGTCTGCGAATGTCTCACAGCAAAAGAAAGGAAAATGCATCCCTAAACCATAGAAAAAAGGAAAGAGAATGAATGGATAGCCTGAGGAAAACCAATCTCAACCACAAACAAAGAAGGATAGTGGGAAGACAAAGAAAGACACTGGGAAGTGATGCAAGTTTTATAAGAGCCCCTGGAATAAAAATGTTGAATGTTGCTCAAAGAAGTCATTGGTGGCTTAGGTGAAAGCCTTTGAATCATATGTGGGATCCAAATTTGTGTCAGAACTAGAAAAAAGGAGACAGATCATTGATGTTGTAACATCGTCGACCACCAACAGGTTGGGTAATGTCACCTACATGAAACATTATCATACTTATATATATAACATGCATATTAAATATAATTAACAGATTTAATCAAACAACACAGAGTAAGCACATGATTACTGCTAATATACATCCTCAAATAATTTAACAATATTTCATATGCACAATAGAATACATGATAACATATAAGCATCATAGGCATGAAAAACATAATATTAAGCACAAACAGATACTTATCTTTGAAATTGTGGTAATACCACCAACTGCGTCCAAACCTTCCATGAACCTCACAACCTTAGACCGCGTTTCTCATCACTCTCAGCAGTAGGTCACCCCGAGCTAGGAATAAGCTCCACCGAGCAGGGAATCCTAGGGTAGGCAAGGTCAACGGGAAGACACATAGTTATAGAGGAAGGATTCTCTCCCAGGAGTCACTTATGCCCACTACTCACAGACCCACATTCCCCACATGCCTATCCCACCATAGGAGTATATACCTTCACTGTCACCCGGACAGTCCTTCGGTTGCTAAACCTCCCTTACCTTAGGCTTCAACATCAGACCAGGCCAAAAGTCTCTAAGTTCTATGGTAGCTACATGACCCCTTATAGGATTTCTCACTTCCTCCACACACTCTCTCACCTAGAGAGAGTCGATCACAGGCTTGGGAACCTGCCTCTTCAACTGCAACCACCTCCCTCACCTGGAGAGAGTGTTACAGATATGCCAGATAACCTGTTTCCTTCAACTTGGTTTCCAATGCAGTCGGGAAACCATGAGTCTCAACACAAAAATACATTGTCCAGCAAGCCACACGCAGTCAAGCACTATGTGTCCACAACAATCCACGGGAACCATAGACATGGGCTTCCCAAAATTGGTGACAGGTAGACGCTACAACATAACGAGGTTCAACAATTACGGGACATTTGGTTTTCCCAAACAACAATACAGGACAGACTCACGTATCTGGTTTCGGGGATGCGTGACAATAAATTCATCTAGAGGTCAAACATAGACTCGACGGTTTTGACAGAGGGTGTATCGGCTCCTCAAGAAAACAACACAGGCTTCTGGTTTCAGAGCTGCGTGAGGGTATGCATGTAGAGGTCAAACGGAATTCACGGTTTCAGACAGCCGACAACATAATGGAGGAGGAACCCTAAACTCAGCTGACGCTTCATATTTTAACATCATGCACCCAGGTTGACACTTGTCTTCCTGGATATGCATGCATTCACTTTAGCACTCATTGGAGCTGCATGCATTGCCCCTCCCAGGACTTAGGGTAAAAGAAACATACCTTTCACACCACTTGGAATAATAATAAATTATTATCTCTAGGACTTAAGCCATCAAGCTTAGCCCCTCTTCCACTTATCATCCCCCTCTCCCTTACCCAGACTTTGTGGAAGCTTAGTCCCCCATCACTCATTCATCGTGGTCGGTCAACACATAGAGATTTTTTTTATATTAATAATGTGCATCATTACATGTACAAAAATCAGGCTCTTGGCCTTCAACACTTTTTCTCTCTGGCCTAATAAACACATAAGCCCACCAGTTTATATAAAATTGGCTCAGCAGCCTATAAAACATAATTACAGTTCATAATACAATTGGGGCACATACTTGGGGTATTAAAATCCCCTCCCCTTATTTTTGCACTGTCCTCGGTGCAAATTTCACACAGCATCAACAAGATTTCCAAAATCTTCAAAAAGATGTGGGTATTCTACCCACATAGCATCTTCATGCTCCCATGTCGTGTCCTCAGGACCGTACCAACTCCACTAGACCTTTACAAGCCCTATGGCTCGATTCTAGAGCTGTTTTCTTTTCTGGTCCAATATGTGCACAGGATGCACTTGCAGGACACCTTCTAGTTCCCAAACGACACCACTGTGAACTCATAATAACCATACCTTGTTCTAAAGGCGGTCTTTTTGATGTCTTCATCTTTTATCCTTACCTGGTGATATCCTGATCTGAGGTCTATCTTTGAAAATATCTTTGCATCCTTCAAATTATCAAAGAGGTCATCAATCCTCATCAAATGATACTTGTTATTTACAGTCACTTTGTTCAATTGTTTGAAATCGATACACAATATCAGCGTTCTTTCCTTATTATTCATGAACAGAACTGGGGCACCCCTAGGTGACACGCTTGGGAGTATGTACCCCTTCTTCAGAATCTCCTCAAGATGTAATTGCAGTTATTTTAGCTCTAGCGTACTCATTCTGTAAGGAGCTTTCGATACTGGAATTGCTCCAAGCATCAAGTTTACAGAGAATTCAATATCTCTTTTTGGAGGTAATCCTAGTACCTCCTGAAATACATCTTCAAACTCCTTTAGTATTGCATGATCTCCAATACCTGACACCTTATCCTTAGGTGTTTCCTCCACATGGGATGCAAAAAATTGACATCCTTTTCTGTAGCACTTCTTCAGTTGCATTGCTGAGATTTCTTTGATAGAAACAACTCTGGGAATTCCTTGGACTGTTTTTCGATTCCCTTCCTCATCCAGGCAAGTGAATGCCTTGTTACAATAGTCCAGGATGGCATGGTGCTAGTCCATCTAGTCCATCCCAATTAAACAATCATAAGAGCCTAAAGGAAGAATGTTCAATTCAGCCTTCATGCTCAGTCCATTCATGTCCATAGGACAAGACTTAACCAACTCAATGACTTTCCTCTTGGTTCATGTAGGCAGCTGCACTAACCAATATTTTTCATGTTTGCTTCTTGATAAATGAAAACTTTCCACCACCCTAGGATCTTTATAACTATGGCTAGCCCCTGAATCAATTAAAATAGTAAATGGTCAATTGCTAATCATACCTTCCACTTCAATCATGTGTGACTAAAATTTATCTTTCTTGCTATCTAGGGTCACATAGATCCTTGGAATTCTACTGCCCATGTCCTCCACTATTTCAGCTTGTTGAACATTTTGGAAATATCTCGCTTTATCATTTCTGTAGGGGAAATATATGTACCTATGGTTTTGTTTACAACCCCAACACTCCATAGGTGTCTTTCTTAGCATTTGTCGACCCATTTCAGCCTTTTTGGGTTCTCTAAAATATGGCTATCCCTAAGGACTGTTTCTGAAAAAGGATGACTTAGTTCCCTTCTGCCTCTGCTCTTTCTTGAACTTCTTCTTGTCTTCCCAAGCCTTCTAGAAGGTAGGATTTTATTTTTTCTATTCATATAAACATTTCTCCCTCCTTATCATTTCTTCCATAGTTTTTGGGTCATCGTACTGAATATTGTCACCAATGGAAGGTGGAAATACACTTAGATATCTTTGAATATTCATATTCTCATCCTTGATGAACGGAACATACTTCAGTAATTCCAGAAACCTTCATTCATACTCATCAATGGTCATGTTGCCTAGCTCGAGTTCAAATAAATCTTTCATCTTTCTATCATAATATCTCTTAGTCGGATACTTCTTCTAGAAATACCTCTTGAATTCTTTCCAAGTGATATCTTTCTCTCTAATGTGTTTCACATGCACAAGTTGATCCCACCGCATGGATGCCTTTCCCTTCATTTGATACAATGCAATTCTTCCTTCTGCATGAGAGGAATCATTCTGCAGTTGGAAATATTTCCTCATGCCAAGAAACCATGTTTTGACATCTTCCTCCTTCTTATTTTCTCCATCAAATGTAGGAGGCTTAATCTTATTCATTTCCCCCTTCAGTTCATCCACTCCAGATCTCCTGTGCTTTCTGGTAGGAGACGAGATTAAACTACTGTGTGCCCTTCTCTTGGAGTGACTTTAGGAGTGATGATGGTGTCTCCCAATACTCCTTAATATTATTCCCTCAGAAGTTCAGTCACTCCCTGTTCTTCTTGAGTCACTCTCCTTATCCAACTTCTTTTCTATTCTCTCCAAACTCTTTAACAAATTTACGTTGAATTCTCCTTGTTTTTCCTGAGTTTTCCTGAGCTTTCTGCTATCTGCTCGACGATTTTGGGCATCTTTCTACAACTTTTCAATGATCTTCCTCATATTTCCTTCCTTATCTATCTCTTTTTCGTGCTCATTGGAGTTTGATACTTCAACTCACAAGTGGATGTCCATTCCTTCTCTTTCGTTTTCTGAACTAGAAGCATTCCATGTCTCTTCCATTTCTTTGCAATCCATCGAAATTTTAATCAGTTCTGGCACTTGTCAAAATTCTACAATCACAACATGCAGACAACCAGAATTTGTCAGGCCATCTCTCCTTAAAAAATTCCACACATTCAAAACCAATCCGATTTAAGAAAACGATTCGATTTCACGAATCTTCCGAGCTCTACTCGGCTCTGTAACTTTCGAGTGATAGCCCCGCCTTTCTTAGTGCCCAACCTATTATCACAAGATTGGTTTATGCCTCAGCATTGCATAAGTGGCACTACCTACAGGCGCTACCTAATATTTCACAGAGAACAGAATCTGCATTTCATTATTCATTTTGGCAAATGAATACAATTGTTATGGGATTTTTATTTATTTTGGGGAAAATTGCCATTATATTGAGTTATTCCCAATATCCAAGTTCAAGAATCAAAGAATCCACAGATTTATGCTACCAAATTGCATGCAGAAACACATTCGGGCGCTACCTACAGGCGTTGTGTAATATTTTGGCAGAAAATGAATTGTGCAGAGTTATTTTGCCAGTTTTGAGCCACTAATTTAACACTTGAGTTATGAGCAGTTGAGAATGTATTTTTGAAAACTGGAGGAGGTTTTTGTTCATAACATTCCAAACAAAAAACATCTCTCTCATTTTTTCAAAATGTGTTTTGGTTTCAGAGATATTGGATATAGAAGTAGGCGTTGCGTACTCTGCACAGTGGCACTCCGTACTAATTTCCTGTAGCGGTCGCGGTTTTGATATTCACCTTGTTGGGAGGTTGCCACATGTCAAGGAGAGTTTGAAT
Source organism: Picea sitchensis (assembly GCA_010110895.2). NCBI lineage: Eukaryota > Viridiplantae > Streptophyta > Pinopsida > Pinales > Pinaceae > Picea > Picea sitchensis. The sequence continues at coordinate 56,463 of SNQJ01S0070900.1, forward strand.
GACTTATCAAGGATCAATTAGATGTAAAGGGACACCTCAACCTAATATTTATCTCCAGCAAAGGCCTCATGCAATGAGGTGGAGACATTTCATTAATGACTCCCAACAAATTCCTGAAAATTAGCAGTTTGTTGGATTTTTGTCTCTTTGATTGTTGCCACCTATTTCCTAGTATTAGAATCCAATGGAGGAGATGGGATTCGACCTCCTAAGGTTATTTGGATGCTATTTTCTATTTAAGGAAGGAGATATCTCTTGGAGAAGGGTTGGACTCTCATGGGAGGGAGGCTTTGTAACATGAGATGATCTATTAATCTTTTAGCAAGTGAATGCAGGGGTTGCTCTGCTACTTTTCTTAGATTCATTAGGGTGTTATTGTCCAACATGTTTTGTTGTTTTCATATTTCATAATGTGTTCTTCTTCCTGATATGATCTTAGTGTACCTGACATAGATTCATTATATAAATGCCTCTTCATATAGATTGTATCATGTTATGTTAAATGACTTCCTGATTTCAGAATTCACTTTCTTTCAGTGCTTTGTTTTCAGTGGTCACTCTTTGTTTATCTTGTCTAAAGCTACAATAGAAATTCATTGTTTAAATGATTCTACTGTAGTGGGCTTGTTATCTTATCCTCTACCATTATTTATCCAAATTTCCTAAACATAATACTTGATATGCCTCAAAGATTGTTAGTAGAATTCAGCTAAGATGAAACTACAAGTCTTTAAGATTCCAATTAGACTCCATTACCCAATGGCACCCCCTCTTGTTTGTCTTACCAACTTTTATAAAAACAAACCTGTTCTTATCAGAAATATGACCTTCTGAATGTTATTGTTGAATATATTTTGAGTCTTAGAGTATTTTGGCCCTTGAGAAAGCCCTCTCTTATTGTATAGGTCATAAATACAGTCTGAAGTGGTTGAAATGGTTACCTCATGGTGTCCTTGATACATCCCAAGGAAAATAATGAGTGATAACACAACCCATGCGATCATGAGACGTGACCAAATGTTAAACTATTAAGTGCTACTCAGGATTTCAACCTTCAGAGATATCAAAGCACACACAACTATCTCTCAGAGTTCCGATTACTGAACTCGTGAAGTCGGGTGGATCAACGGTCCATGTTTACCCATCATCCCACGGTTGAAATCCACTGTGGTCTTTCCGTCTTTGAAGTTTTTAGAGTTTTGGGACTTCGAGACTTCAGACTTCGGGAATTTGGGACTTCGGACCTTGGGACTTCCCACACTTGTTTCTTCCCAATCTTCTGACATTCGAAAATCCAATCTACTTTACCCTTTAGGCCCACATAGTACAACTTGCACCAACTAAGGTGGTGGAACGTGGAAGATCTAGGAAGGTCCATGTCACCTTCGATGACGTCATCGGTTGCACCCTACTCGCTTTTCATTTCAGAGTTTCGGGCATCGGGAATTCATGCATCCGCACATCTTGTTTCTCCCAATTGCCAAAATTCTGAAATTACGATCTACCTTCTGATTGATCCAAGGGTCAAGTTTTCATCCTCTGATCTATGGTGTACATATTTCTCGGTATTTTAGAGTTTCAAGTATCGGGAGTTCGTGCATCAACACACCTCGTTTCACCTGATGGCCGAAATTCTGAAAGGTTTCCAAGATAACTCTCTTGCATCTTCTTCAAATCTGACGATCGTAGGGTTTTCCTTTGCTTTCAAGAAGATCCTACAATCCACATTAATTTGTGGCCCCAATACCACTTATGTCATGGTTTTACTATATCTCTACTTCTTCTAAGATTTGTAACACAACCAAGTGACTTCTTGGCACTCTGTAACATTCTAAGGTCCAAAAATTGCTTCTTCCTCACACAACTTCCACCTGAAACCTCTGGTCTAATGAACACTTATCCGACCCATCCAGGGTTAGCGTTGAAACCTTGGCTCTAATACCATATTGTAACATTCCCGACCATCAACCCACTTGACAAGAAACTCTATTATGCGAAACATTCTCATACTTATATATATAACATGCATATTACATCTAATTAACAGATTTAATCAAACAACACAGAGTAAGCCAATGATTACTTCTAATATACATCATCAAGGAATTTAAAAATATTTCGTATGCGCAACAGAATACATGATAACATGTAAGAATCACAAGCATGCAAAACATAATATTAAGCACAAACTGATACTTATCTTTGAAACTGTGGTAATCCCACCAACTGCGTGCAGACCTTCCACGAACCTCCTAGACTTAGACAGCGTTGCTCATCACTCTCAGTAGTAGGTCACCCTTGAGTTGGGACTAAGATCCACTGGGTAGGGAATCCTAGGCTGTGAAAGGTAAACGGGAAGACATGCAATAATAGAGGAAGGATTCTCTCCTAGTAGTCACTTATGCCCACTGCTCACAGACCCTCATTCCCCACATGACTGTCCCACCCCAGGAGTATACACCTTCATTGTCACCCAGACACTCCTTTGGCTCCTAAACCTCCCTTTCCTTGGGCTTCAAAAACAGACCGGACCGAAAGTCTCTGATCTTTGTGAAAACTATAGGACCCCTTCCAGGAGTTCTCACTTCCTCTGCGCACTCTCTCACCTAGAGAGAGTCACTCACAGGCTTGGAAACCTACCCCTTCAACCACAACCACCTCCCTCATCTGGAGAGAGTGTTACACACAAGCCATATAACTTGTTTCCTTCAACTTGATTTCCAACCCAGTCGGGAAACCATGAGGTTCAACATGAACATACACTCTCTAGCAAGCCACAAGAAATCAAGCAATGTGCGGCCACAAAAATCCATGGGAACCATAGACACGGGCTTCCCAAAACTGCTGACATGCAATCGCTATAGCATAACAAGTCTCAACAATTACGGGACATTCATTTTTCCCAACTATCAATACAGGATAGAGTCACGGCTCTGGTTTCAAGGATGCGTGACAAGCAATTCATGCAGAGGTCAGACACAGACTCGACGATTTTGACAGAGGGTGTATCGAATCCTCAAGAAAAAAACACAGGCTTCCGGTTTCAGAGCTGCATGAGGCTATGCATGCAGAGGTTAGACGGGATTCACGGTTTCAGATAGCCGATGGTAGAATGGAGGAGGAACCCCAAACTCAGCTGACACTTCAGATTTTAACCACATGCTCCCAGTTCGACACTTGTCTTCCTAGAGTTGCATGTGTTCCCTTTTGCACTCGTTGGAGCTGCATACATTGCCCCTCCCAGGACTTAGGATATAAAAAACATACCTTTCACACCACTTGAAATAAAAATAAATTATTATCTCCAGGACTTAAGCCCTCAAGCTTAGCCCCTCTTCCAACCTTTCAGCCCCCTCTCCCTTACCCAGACTTTGTGGAAGCTTAGTCCCCCATCACTCATTCATCGTGGTTAGTCCACACGCAGAGATGTTTTTATATTAATAAAATGCATCATTATAGGTACAAAAATCAAGCTCTTGGCCTTCAACACTTTTTCTCTTTGGCCTAATAAACATATAAGCCCACGAGTTTATATAAACTTGGATCACCAACCTATAAAACATAATTACAATTCATAATTCAATTGGGGCACATCCTTGGGGTATTATAGATGCAGAATACAGTACCATAGTTTCTACCACCAAGGTCTAGCCTGGTGAACCCGATGAACTAGAGGAAGGTGAGTGCCTCTTTCATTCATAGATGTGGGTGAAGGGTACTCCACTGCACTTCATCGTTGATAGTGGTAGTCAAAATAACCTCATATCAGCATAGGTCATCAAGCGGTTGGCTCTACTGACAACACCACACCCATAATCATACACCATTGGATGGCTCCACCAAGGGAGCGATCTTCACGTCAGTCAACATTGTTGACTTCCCTACGACATCAATCCCTTCAAATATGATGTATTGTGTGATGTCTCCCCCATTGATGTTTGTGATGTTATTTTGGGCCAACATTATTTATGGAAACATCATGTTGTATATGAGTCTAGGCCTTGTAGTGTTATTATTACTTTGGACAAGAAATTGTACAGGATAATCGAGGTAGTCCCACCTACTGTCATTTCCTTGATCTCTTCCAAGAAATGTTGGAAGGTCATTTATTAGATTGGGAAGTTTTTCTTCTTCGTGATTCACAGTCAAAGTGAGCGGAAGGTTGCAACCACATCCATGTCCTCCATTGCAGGTCTCTCCATGCAACAAAATAAAGTGGATAAGGTCAAGGAAGAATACAAAGACATCATCTCCTCACCCACTGGGGTACCTCTGCACTATCAGATCAAGCACTCAATCGATCTGACCCCCAACACACCGCTACCCAATGGGTCAGTCTATCTCCTCTCTCTATCATAAAATGAGGAAATCAAGTGCCACATCCAAGAGCTACTTGAAAAAGGGCACATTCGACCAATATCATCACCTTGTGGAGGCCCAATCGTGCTTGTGCAGAAGAAATACAGGACCTAGAGAATCTGCATTGATTACTAAGCTATAAATAAAATCTCATTCAGGAACTGGTACCCAATTCTTCAAATTGATGATCTCCTTGACCAACTCAAGGGGGGAAAATACTTTAGTAAGATTGATCTAAATTTCAGCTACCACCAGGTCCCAATAGAGTAGACCGATGTATGGAATATTGTCTTCAAGTCCAAAGAAGGTATTTTTGAATGGAAGGTCACGCCCTATGAATTTATAAATTCCCCAACAACTTTCATGAGGATGATGAATGATATCTTGCAACCTTTCACCAACTATTTTGTGGTGGTGTATTTGGAGGACATCCTCATCTTCATCAAGAGTTGGGCAGAACACTTTCATCATATTCAATAGGTTCTTCACACTCTATGACAACACAAGCTATCTAAAAATTTGGAAAAATGCTCCTTCAACATGAACAAAGTCCAGTACCTAGGATACATTGTTGATGAGCATGGGGTGCATGTCGATCGAACCAAGATCCATGTCATCCATGATTGGCCAACCCCAACAACACTCACTGAGCCTCAGATCTTCTTAGGCCTTGCCAATTTCTATCATAGGTTCATGTTGGGATTCTCTCACATTGCATGGGCCCTTAGCCAAGTGATAGGGGTGATAGCAATGGAAAATCCATTTGGGGACCGTCACAATAGAAAAAGTTCAATGATTTGAAGCAGTGCTTGTGCTCAGCCCCAATGCTTTCATTACCTGACTTGCAACGGCCTTTTGAGATTGATACATATTCTTTAGACTATGTTGTGGGCACAGTTCTCACTCAACATGGACATCCCATGGCCTATTATAGTGAGATGATATCATATATCATTTGTAAGTATCCCACTTACGATAAAGAAATGTAATTCATTGTATAAGCCTACTGCCAGTGGAGGAATTAGATTATCGAGAAGGAGACAATCATCCACACTACTCATAAGCATTTGTAGTTCATGCAGACATAAGGAAAATTGCAGAATGACCACTATCAAAAGTAGTCCACATACTTGTAGCAGTTCCATCTCAACATAGAGTATAAGATAAGGAGCACCAACTACATCATTGATTGCTTTAGTCGACCTCCAGTTGAAACACTAACCACAGTGCTACACTCCGATGGACATGAGACCTTCGAATGGCCCCAACTATACGAGAGAGATCCTGACTTTGCCACTACCTACCATATGCTGGGCACAAACATAGTTGTGACTGATTTCTATCTTCAGGACAGTTTGTTGTGGCATTTGGGCCATCTCTGCATCCCATCAAGCAAGCGAGTGAAGATGATTTGGGAAGCTCACTACAGTCGAGTGGTAGGACACTTCGGTGTAGAAAACACAGTGGCAATGGTGCAACAACATCTCTATTGGCCGAAAATTTGACAAGATGTCAACAATTATATCAGGTTTGGCATGGCCTGTATCATTGTTAAACTGGCCATTAAGAAACAAGGCATGTACATCCCTCTACCTACTCCTGACAAGCCTTGGGAATCCATCGTGATGGAGTACGTATCGTACCTTCCTTCAACCAAGCAGGGAAATGACTTTGTTTTCATGGTTGTTTGTTAGGGACCTAACCCTCACATAGGTAGAACAATATGTTCGGATGTAATAAAGGTCAATATTAATAAGGCCTTGCAATAAAGTAGAATAAGTCAAATGTAAGAAGACCTAATAGAAGCTTTCACTTCTAGAAGGATATTCCTCTAGATGGTTCTTTTGATAAACATATTTAGTATAAATAGGAGTCGAGGTTATGAGAAAACTGGCTTGGATATTATTGTAATAGAGCTCTGCTCGATTGGAGTTTGCCCCTCAAAAAGGCCCGTGAACATTGCTTTCAGTAATCTAAGTGCTCTTTCTAGTATTATTGTGGTGTTATTCTAGTTATATTGTTGTTCATCTGCCATTTCTAGCATTTTATTTCTATTCTGCATACTTTTTATATCTGGAATATTACAAGTGGTATCAGAGCACTTTCCTTGGCAGAAAATTGTGGGTTAATTTTTTTTTCCAGGGTAGAGACGTATTCTGATGTCTTTAATCCACAAAGATTTTTCATTACACACATAAACCCAGGGTTGAGGGATTCATACATGTAGGAAATACAAGTGATTCTTAATCACACATATGTTGGCCACCCTTGTAATCCTTGTTGGTACCCCTTCGAGTGGTAGCACATCAGACAACACCTGTGTATGGATCAACCTAGATTTCTTGAAGCCCTCTTTAGATAAACTGATCGGCCTCCTGACTGCTATAGTGCCACTGAGAACAACACTAGGNCCTGACTGCTATAGTGCCACTGAGAACAACACTTGGGAAGATACTCTCTAGTACCTGGGTAGTCGGGTAGTATGACTAAGGGCACGATCTAGCCTCCTTAGTTAGTGCCATGATATATTGGGCCAAGTACTACTATTGGGCCCTGCATGGCGTATATCAGAGAGTTATAGCACAGGGAAAACTCTTGTCTATAGAACCCTTGAATACCTAACCCTTGGAGACGGAAACAAAAAATAAACCAGACAAGATCTTTTGTTGTGCAACTGTGTTCAGGTTGCCAAATCACTACACATTTCTTTCTGGTTAAGAATTTGGGCATTTCATCACTGTAGTATTCTTCAAACCGGATTCTAANAATTTTTGCACCATTATTTGAGACCTATTCCATTGGATTGATCTCTTCTCCCTTATCACATTCATACATATCATTTTTCATCAAAAAAATTTGACCCCACCCGCCTCGTCTCGATTCCCTAGTCATTATGGCCCATACCTGTAGCCAAGATTTGGAAGCTCTCTTCAATACCTTGCAATCTAATTTCACAGAGACCCAACAAGAAGTGAAACAATTCAGTGCCAATGTTGTCACCCTCAATACAAACATGCAGTCCTCCATCGCCACCTCAATTGAGGAAATCAAAAAAGACATGACTACCCAGCTTGAATCTGTCGTTTCAATGATCTATACCAAGCTACATATCCCTGCAGATAACCCTTTATCTGACCCACCTCCACATACCAAAGCTAAAACTTCCTCTTATTCCCATAATTTTCAGCACCATCACTTTCAGTGTGACCTACGCCTTCTGCGGGTGGATGTGACTAATTTGATGGGTCAGATCCCACTGGTTGGGTAACCCAAATGGAGAATTATTTCTCTTTATATGACATTACAGATGACTTGGCCAAACTCTGGTATGGTGTTCTCCATCTAGATCAAGAACGTTGGCAATGGTGGAAATGGAGAAAATCTTCTTTTCAAGGGTATATTGCTTGGACACACTTTGTAGCAAAGATTTATGAACACTTTGACACTGACACCAACCATTTAGGTCATTTGAAAAAGTTGAAACAATCTGGAAAAATGGAAGACTTTATAGACGCTTTTGAGCACCTGGATTTTCGGGCAAAGGACATGTCAGATGCCTTTTTCTGAGAATGTTTTATTAGTGGCCTCAAGGATGAGATTCATGCCCATGTCCTCATGTCTCAGCCTCAGAGTTGGGTGGAGGCTACTAAAAGAGCTAAAGAAGCACAACAGGTTGTATCTTCTCAAAACAGAAAACCCCCCTTTATTCCTTGCACTAAACCAGTCAATCCCATTATCCCTTCTGCTTCACTAAAGATCCAAATATTGACTAGGACTGAAATGGTTGAATGCCTACTCAAAGGCCTTTGTTATAATTGTGATGACAAATATTTTTTGGGCCACAAGTGTAAGGAACAAAATCTTTTTATGGCCATCTCAGAGGATATTTTGAAAGAGGATGTTGAAACTCCCCTTGTGTCTGAGTCACCTGAAACCACTGACATAACCCCTCCCTCAGACACTCTCAAAGTAGAACTGGTCATTTCCCTAAATGCTCTCGCTGGCTTCTCTTCTCCCCAAACCCTCAAGCTAATCAGTTACATCAAGCATATGAATGTCATAATTCTGGTTGATAGTGGAAGCACCCATAATTTTATCCATCGCCGCATTGACAAAGAAACTCATTTCTATATCCATGTAGTCAATAACTTCCAAATCATGATTGTTAATGGAGGCTCCATAAAATGTGGAGGGCATTGTGAAAATCTGTGTCTCCAAATTGGTGACTACCACCTGAAATCTCATATGTTTGCTATCGACATGGGCGGTTGTGACATTGTGTTGGGTGAAAACTGGCTAAGGACTTTGGGTCCCATTCTCATGGATTTTAATTAATTAACCATGCAATTCGACCAGGAGGGCCAACAATATAAGTTCCAAGGCATCACCATTGGTTCACCTGAGATCATTATTTCCCATCGCATGGAAAAGATGCTCAAAAAAGGTCATTCTGGCGTTATTTCCCAACTCCATGCCATACAAGCAACTGAGACACACTTTGTGCCGCAAGACCTCCAATCCATCCTCTCTAAACATCAAGTGGTATTTTCCACTCTCTAGGGACTCCCTCCTTCCCGTGGTGTTCATGATCATTCCATTCCCCTTGTACCAGGAATCCTTCCTCCCAATATCTATCCCTACCATCACCCCTTTTCCAAAAAAAATGAAATTGAGAAAATGGTCCAGGAAATCCTTAACACATGCATTATCCTCCCTAGTACGAGCCCCTACTCTTCTCCTGTGGTCATGGTCCTAAATAAAGAAGGTTCTTGGCAAATGTGTCTTGACTTCCGTGCCCTCAACAAAATCACCATTAAAGAGAAATTTCCCATTCTTGTCATTGATGACTTCTTGGATGAATTGAGTGGTGCCCAGTTCTTTACTAAACTTGATCTTCATTCTATCTACCACCAGATACGTATGAAAGAGGAAGATATTCCTAAGACTTCCTTTAGAACTCATGAGGGCCACTATGAGTTTTTGGTCATG
>SNQJ01S0070900.1:65860-76659 GCA_010110895.2 Picea sitchensis
ATGAGGGCCACTATGAGTTTTTGGTCATGCCCTTTGGCTTGTGTAATGCCCCCTCCACCTTCCAAAGCCTCATGAAACATATCTTTTGTCCTTTTCTCCATCATTTTCTCTTAGTTTTCTTTGATGATATCCTCATCTATAGAAAAACCTGGACATACCATATTTCTCATGTGGATCGAGTTCTCCATCTACTCTCTCAGCACCAAAATTTCCTAAAACAGTCTAAATGTTATTTTGGCGCCTCAGAAGTCGAGTACTTGGGTCATCTGATTGGAAAAGATGGTGTTAGGGTGGATCCTAAAAAGATTGAATCTATGCAAGACTGGCCTCACCCAAATACTCTCAAAATATTGCATGGATTTATAGGTTTAACAGGTTATTATCGCAAGTTTGTCAAGAATTATAGAAAGATTGCAGCACCTCTCACTGCACTCCTAAAAAAAAACTCTTTCACTTGGACTCTAGTAAATGCTCAAGCTTTTCAAACCTTGAAGATGACCATGTGCACAACTCCAGTGTCGGCCCTTCCTGATTTCACAAAGACCTTTGTCCTGGAATGTGATGCTTAAGGAAAATGAATTGGTGTTTTCCTTATGAAAGAGGGTCGACCCTTGGCATTTACTAGCAAGAAACTGTCTGAACGAAATCTAGGAAAATCAATCTATGAAAAGGAATTGTTATCTATTTTTCATCTCGTTGATCTGTGGCGCCCTTATCTATTGGGGAAACGCTTCCAAATTAAGACAGACCATCAAAGCCTCAAGTATTTTTTGGAACAATGCATTTCCTCCCAAGAGCAACAAAAATGGGTGACTAATCTCTTTGGATATGATTATGAGATCATTTACAAGAAAGGCAAAGACAATGTGGTTGCAGATGCACTTTCCCGAAAATATGAAGATAAAGGATCCCTTTTTTCTCTCTCCTTCATTGTACCATATTGGCTCTAAGACGTTTGCTAGGAATGGCTACAAGATCCCAAAAGTTCACATCTGATACAACAATTGCAGTCCAATTCTCTAGTTTCTACAGGGTAATCTTGGCTCCATGATGAGCTTCGATACAAAGGTCGTTTGTATTTAAGTAAACAATCAAAACTTAAATCCATGGTACTTTCTGAGCTTCATGCTACACCCACAACTGGGCACTTTGGGTTTACCAAAACCTATGACAGGGTTAAACGTTCTTTTTTCTAGGATGGTATGAAACAAGACGTTTGTAATTTTGTAGCTGAATGTGATGTGTGTTAATGAAACAACGGAGAAACAATCAAATATCCTGGAACACTACAACTGCTTCTAATTCCACTTGCTATTTGGAGGTATATCTCTATGGATTTTATTACAGGTTTACCCAAATCGGGAAATAAATCAGTCATCATGGTGGTTGTTGATTACCTGTCCAAGTATGCTCATTTCTGTGCTCTTCAACACCCATTTACAACATCCACTGTGGCCCAACTTTTCATGGATTAGGTCTTCAATCTTCATGGCATGTCTCATTCTATTGTTTCTGATCGTGACCCAAATTTCACCAGCAATTTTTGGCAAGAACTGTTCAAGCTACAAGGAACCCAATTGCATCTAAGCACAACTTATCATCCACAGACTGATGGTCAAACTAAAGTTTTCAACAAGTGTTTGGAACCATATCTGAGGTGTTTTGCATCGAAATAGAAAAATCAATGGGCTCAATGGTTACCCCTAGCTAAATGGTGGTACAACACTTCATACGATATAGCTACCTGCATGACTCCTTTTGAAATGGTATATGGAAAAAAGACACCTTTAGTTCTCTCATACTTACTAGGTGTCTCAAAGGTCCAGGCGGTTGACCAAACACTTACAGTTCGAGAGGCTATTCTCAGTACCCTCAAAGAGAATTTGGTCATGGCACAAAATCGCATGAAGCAACAAGCAGATCAAGGTCGCTCTGAATGTCGATTTGCAGAAGGGGATCATGTTTTTCTTCGAATGCAACCTTACAAGAAAAATTCCCTCAAGGCCGAGCATTGTCAAAAGTTGGCACCCAAATTTTATGGTCCTTATACCATTCTCAAGAGTGTGGGAAAGGTGGCCCATCAGTTAGCTTTGCCCAGCCATTCTAAGATACATATTGTTTTTCATGTTTCATGCTTAAAGAAGGTGATTGGAAGTAAGTGCCAAATTTAAACCAACCTTCCCAAGTTGGATGAAGAAGGATCTATTTGGCTACAACCGTAAGCAATTTTTGGACAGCATGAGCATCGCCTATGTCAATGAACCATAAAGGAAGTGTTAGTCCAGTGGAAAGATACAACTCGAGCAAATGCCACTTGTGAACCGGCTACCATTCTGCAGAAATTTCCACATCTCAAGCCTTGAGGACAAGGTTGTTTTTAAGGGGGAGGACATGTTAGGGACCTAACCCTCAAGTAGGTAGAATAATATGTTTGGATGTAATAAAGGTCAATATTAATAAGGCCTTGAAATAAAGTAGAATAAGTCGAATGTAAGAATACCTAATAGAATCTTCCACTTCTAGAAGGATCTTCCTCTAGATGGTTCTTTTGATAGACATATTTAGTATAAATATGAGTCGAGGGTATGAGAACCCTAGCTTGGATATTATTGTAATAGAGATCTGCTTGACTAGAGGTTTCCCCCTCAAAGAGACCCGTGAACATTTCTTTCATTAATATAAGTGATCTTTATGATGTTATTATGTTATCATTTCAGTATTATTATGGTGTTATTCTGGTTATATTGTTGTTCATCTTCCATTTCTAGCATTTTATTTCTGTTCTGCATACTTTTATATTTGGAATATTACATTGTTGATCAATTTTCCAAGATGGCTATTATGTCCGTCTACAATAACAACATCACAGTGGATTCCACTGCCAAGTTATTCTTCGAACGAGTGTAGGTAAATTTTGGGATAACACAAACCATTGTCTCATATTGGGACAGTCAATTCCTCAACACATTTTGGTCAATCCTCTGATCATCGCTGGACACCAAGCTCACCAAATCCAGGGCCTTCCACCCCCAAATGGATGGCCAAACCGAGGTCGTCAACAAGAAGACCATGCATATCTTAGGCATGTAAAATTACAAGAATCCACACACATGGGATGAGAGTTTTCCCTATGTTCAACATAGTTACAAAATATCCATACATAGCTCAACTGGCCATATCCCCTTTCAAGTGGAATTGGGATTTCAACCATTGGGTGCCATGGATGTTGCACTACCCCTTGTTTCCACATAGGAAGAATTGTCCCATGCTAAAACCAAAGATGAAAAATCCACTCGATTCATTGAATGAATCTAGCACATCTACCAATAGGTTTAGGATATTTTGCATAAGTCTAATGCCAAGTACAATCAACACCATGATCAACACCCGGTTCCCCACAAGTTTCATGTGGGTGATAAAGTTTGGTTACATTTGCAGAAAGAACGCCTTACATGACCCCATCAGAAGGTCCTTCCACTCTGTTATGGACCTTACACCATCACCAAGGTTGTGGGTGAAAATTCTTTTGAGTTCAACATTCCACCTTCCTTGGCTTTCACCCAGTGTTTAATGTGGACCTCCTTCGACCATAATCCCCACTATTATTGGACACCTCAGAGATAGAAGAATGGTTGAAACTAACCGAGCTCAACCATGATTGCATGGAACATGCATCCACTAATAAAATTGTGGACACACATGTCAAGGGTACTCGCCAACAGAAGCTTCAACTTTATCATGTCGTCAAAGTGGGGAAGCTCCTGCACCCAGGAAAGTGGCTCACCCGGGGCCAAATTTAGTAGAAATTTCCTCATCTGATGGGGGAATCAATGAAATGGAGACAATTTCTTCCTAAGTGGGGAGGATTGATCCAGGTGGATATCAGAGCCACTCACCTCTTCCAAATGGCTCACATACAATTTTCATCTTAGCGGTTTTTTTTTCTAGCTTTTCCGGTCCTAAACTTCTGGGGTCGTTTTGAGGCCCTAAACAACGTTTTTTGGGCTCGCCATAATCACATTATAGATAGAGTCAAAGTGTGACGAAAAAACATGTAGTTCTCAGATATACCTTTCCAGCGTGTTATCGTGCACCTAAAATAAAAATCATATGCAAAAGTTACAACCCTGGGAAGTTGATGTGCCAACTTACCCCATCGAGACCCACATGAATTTTGGTGCTTCATCTTCTAGGGTTAGGATTTTTTATGTCTAGGGTTTTTTTATTAATTCATGATGCTAAAAAGGCCTGGAGGCCTCATTGTAATGTGCTCAGAAGAATGCACGTAGCCACCAAATATCTTCTCAGATATTAGCTACCACCATTCGAGCAAGATTGTTTCATTATGCAGTTTATAGTTTCAACATATTTCTTTATTGAATAGAAGTTAAGTTTCATTGTATAACTATAATTTTTCTCTGTATATATGTGTTAATTTTATATATCTATGTTTCATTTCATTTCTCTCATAAATCTGGATCAGTGGTATCAAAGCGATCTACTCCTCATTTGTTTCTATGTGCATGTCCCCAACGTGGCCAGGGCATAAGTAATTGGGACTCGAACCAGTTGAGCCTTTGCAATATTGGCCTCACTGAACCCGAAGACCACCCATGGGGGAAGAAATGAGAGACGTTGGGGTAGAAGATCCATTTAAATTGTTTCTTGAGGAATCCCTCACACGACAGAGGAACGAGATGATGGATAATTTTGCGCAGATCCTTCGATGACTGCCAACAAGTGACACATCTTCCTCAAACGGAGGCACCACCACCTTCAAGGTACAAAAAAAAAATTATATTCCTATATTTGAAGGTCAAATATATGTGGATGTTGTAGACAAATGATTAAACCTTCTAGAACGACATTTTTCTGCCCATAATTTTTTCTATAGAGAAAAGATTACATTTGCACTCCATCCCCCATGTCAAATAATCGTGGGAGACTTTATATGAGAAAAAGGAAAAAGAGGGATCTACATTATTTGTAGTCACACCCACTTGGGGTTCTTTCAGGGATGCTATTAAGGAAAAATACTACCCTGTTGGAAGTTATGACGACTTATATACAAGATGGACAACAAAGAAACCAAACAATGCCAGTGTTCACCAATGTCTTCCATACATTGCGCACTGTTGGCCCTTGACCAAGTTTTGAAGATTCTTGGTCATGTTTGACCTAATTTTGGGACTTTGACGGGGTGTCGAAGGAAGAGCGCAAGACAAAGCAGAGATCACGAGATCTCGACCCGTTTTAGGGTCCTTTTTGGGATTCGAGATTATGTAATGGGTATGGGATGTTGGCTCATGGGTTTACCCATCGTTAGGTCTATTTTGTAAAGTATAAACATATGTCTAGGCGATGTAAGGAGGGGCATATATAAGACATCTATGTGACCGAGAGGTCAGTTGTAAATGGTGTTAAGTGATAGGGTTGGATTTATGTGATCAAGAGTTGTAATTTCTTTGTGCATACTGTGTGAGACTTGCAGAGATAACTGCAAGTGGTTATAACAGATCGTGGAAGGATTTGTGTTGTAACACAAGGAAGTAGGATCTAGCGAGGTGCATAGATATCCTGTCCTCTACGGAGTGGGACTTGGATTCTATGTGCCTGTAAGAAGCTTGGCCTAAGATAATAAAGAAGAGAAGAGTTGGTGGACATAGCCCTAGGGTGGGGGTGAACCACGTACATGTTGCGTTGCTCTACTTTGTGCAATGTATTGAAGTGTTTATGTGTTTACTTGCTTAGTTCTTCAACATAGATGAATGATAGATAGATATGTTAATGCTCTGTGCTTAATAGTATGGATGAATACTAGATCTGGCCTATGTGAAGGTGCTTAAGTGCTTGAATATAGTATATCTGAATGAATACTGCATTGTGTTGTAATTAGGGTTCAACTGCGTTGTAACCAAGAACTGAATATTGATGAATGTTAACTGTTGAGTGCTTTGTTAAGTGATTAGAATCACATATCTGTGTCCCAAATAAGTTTGCAAACACTGGAGTCCTGAAACCACCCCTACCTCTACCTCGAGTGAGACTTCATCTGCTTCGCAGGTGTTTCTGAAAGGGTCGGTAGTTAGGGATTTTTTGGTGCATTGTTGTAGCATTGAACACTGGGTCTACCCCTGTGCCAACAAATGGTTTCATTGCTCTGTGTGAAGATCTGACCTGCAACTGTGATTGTTGGGAACTGAGGAAGAAGAATATTTGTGCAAAGATCTAACCTAAAATTGTGGAAACTATGTGCGTAGATCTATCGCTCTAGAGCATAGTATTCTACTCGATCTATGAAGCTCTGTGCTAAGAAAAGAAGTTTGATCTGAAGAAAAGAGGTAATATCTGAACGATTTGTGCTTTGAGAAAGGTAAAAATGAGAATTTTTTCTTAAAAAGGTAATATTTGCAAGCTCTGTGCTCTGATAGAGGTAAGAATAGTGAAATTTTGTTAGATCTGGAAGCTTTGTGCTTTGTAGAAATAAGATAAGTGGAAATTTTTGTTTCTAGAGTATGAATCTAGGTATGTTTGATAATATTTTTCCTAGCTTGAAAACTAGGGCATTGGTAGAAGAAAGAAGATTTGATATAAGTAGATATGATAAGAATAATTAAAGATATGTTATACCTATGCATAGAAATAAAGTTTGGACTAACGAATGGATGCAGAACCCTATAAAGAATTTGTTGCAGGCTAGATACCATGATCCTAGAACGCGGTATAGGAAGGGTTGGGGATCATTTAAAATAAAGAGAGGATTAACCCTGTGTTATAGTTGCAGAAGACCGAGATATATGGCTAAGGAATGCCTTGGTAGAAGACCTAGTTGCCTCTATTGTAAATCTATGGACCATGAAGTATTGGATTTCCCTAGAATGATTGTTAAGGTTTAAAGGATGAATATGAGATAAGAAGACCATGAGAAAGATCAAGAAGCTCAGATTATGACAGAACCCCAGAAAGAATCAAAGAAAGTGTTGCTACAGATGAAAGAAACCCTGAATGACCACCGACATGTCATTGTATCAAAGGTATTTAAAGAAAAGGAATGCAATGAAGCAAGAATAGGAGACTTCGACATTGACTGTGTTCTGGATGAATAAACACAGGTGAATATCATGACAGAAAGAACTTGGGAACTTTTAGGGGAGCCTGTTATGACTCCTTCATTAGGAGGAATAGGATTAGTTAGAGGACAGTTGATAACCCTATGTGGAAGACTTACCTAGATATCTATGAGTGCTCATGGAACTTTGATGGAGGAACAATTTGAAGTTGTTAAATTTATCGAGAACAACCCTCCATTTGCTATGTTACTAGGAAAACCTTGGATTGGAAGAGATCAGGCCAGAAGGAAAGAAGAAGAAGTCTTAGAACAAAAGAAGTAAGAGTTGAAATATTTCACGACTAGGAGGATCACACACTTGATTGAAGAATAGGAGAAATGAGCAAAGCTATTTAAAACCTGAGACTTGGATGTCGAAGTAAGAACACTAGAAGACCCATAGAAGACCGAAGTACCTATTCTAGATATAGATGAAGTGTTACCCCTGATGTCTAGGAAAGAATTGCACCAATGCGAAGTTACTATGCCAAAGGAAGATAAGAATCAGAATGGAAAAAGGAATATCGAGACGAAGCTCACCGGAAAGAAGGCTAGAAAACTGAGTAAGAAGAGAGCTAAGATCGAAAAGTTATAGAAAGTTCCAGAGGGAACTTCACAGAAGGAAAATTTACAAAATTGGAACTTCACCAGAATATCATAACTGCGTCACATGGCACTTCGCCATTGCGAAGCAGTATAGCCGTTGGAAATAGTATAACTGTTAGACTAACAACCCAAATGGATAGAAAGACATTTATAGTTAGAAATTTCACCACCAGACCGTTGGGACCGTGACATAATGAACAGAACTGAGTTAATGAAGTCTTCTCACCCGTTGCAAGAGATTCATTGTCGAGTTATCTATTTATCTCATCATGCCACACAACGAGAACACTTTTTCCAACTGTGACTATCATAGCTTGCAACATAGTTGATTTCGCATATTGATCACTGCGTTAGTTCCATCCATCCCATTGCATTGAGCAGTTACTCTTCGAATATGAGATATTCAACCACGAGAGCATATGTCTGAAGACTTTAACACAGTCGAAGAGTCTGTGAAGGAAGTACTCATTGAACTCATGACTGAGAGAGTCATGTCTAAAAGAGTAATGTTTGTAGGTGTACAAGCATCCTCGATGAGAGGAGTGCAAGCCTCTTCGTCAACTGCTCATAGAGCCGGACCATCCCGACCATCAACAAAAAATATAACCAAACACAGAGATGACCTAGAAAATGTGAAGTTGATTCCGACTACATTGCCCAACTACCTTCCACCTCTGGCTGGCGTGGTGAGTCGAGATAATGTGCCAAGAGATTTTGAGTACACCATGGTTACTGCGTACCTCCCGAAGGGGATGAGCACAGTTCGAGCACAGCAGAACAAGATCACAGCATTGAAGTTCAGTGACTTCAACCTCAAATATCGCAAAAACTATAGTATGCTTGCCCCATATAAATACCTGACCAGGAAAAAGGGGAAGAATTCAAAGATAATCCCTCAACCATGGACGATGAACCTCACACAGTCCACCCTGTTAAATGTAATGAAAATACCACACTTCGGAAGGCACCAGGAAGTTAATGCTTGTGTCAAGCTATTTCTCTCATGTTACCATGGCGGCTACTTATGGGTAGACTGCCATATCACAGTCGACTCGACGTTGATCCATAGGATCACAGGATTGAGTATGCAAGGACCCGATCCATAGGAATTATATCCAGGAAAAGCCACAGATCATGCACTAGCATAGAAGATCAAGGATACATACGACAATGCTGAAAAGGGAACACGAGGCTACAAGGTAGCCTCCATCCAGAATGGCGCAGTGTGCTTAGCCTGTTAGTTAATTGCCATCCAGAATGGCGCAGTGTGCTTAGCCTGTTAGTTAATTGTAGGAAAGTTAGTAAGGAAGAAAATACCTACGCAAGTCATAGGATTTGTTGTTGATCTCGCAGGGAAGTGCGTAGAAGGTATATAGATGAACTGGGAAAAGTACCTAGTGAATCAGTTGGAACTAGACTATCGCGAAGCACAGGATCAGGTCTACAAGTTTCACTTTAGTTGGCTCCTGATCCTTATTGCCTTTGTTTCCTGGGAGATGCCGGTAGGTGCAACCTTCTCGGATATTGAACTGATTGAACTGCTTGCTTTGAAGTTCGCCACACTCTAATACTCAAGTGATATGAACAAACAGTGGCAGTCGAACACTATTTTTTGCACGTATTACCTTTAGCTGAAGAGATCCATCAAAGTTGAACCGCGCATGACTCTGAACACCCTACAGAGATTCCGACCCCTGATGAAGTTCTGCACAGATTGACACTTCATCTACCTTACAACGTGAGCCAATGAACATAAGGAGAAACTTCAGTCATACTACAAGCATACAGAAGAAGACCTCGAGGAGATCACTAAGGACTGGTTGGCAGACCTTCTTATTCCATCAGACCCTGTAGAGATGTCTGACCCTGACAACCTAGAGACCCTGCATGATACACCCAGACTCAGGAGGATGAAGAAGACTGAAGAGGTCCAAGACTTAAGCAGTGCCTTAGTAAATACTGCTTCCGTATCACCTCACCGAGGGGGTAATGATGAAGAGATAAATGGAAAAGAAGCTAAACAGAAGCAAGGCGAAGTAACACCACCTAGAGATGAGATCGATCCCCTGAAGAAGAGGAAGGTTTCTCCCCCGAAACCTTCTTCTCGGAATAAATCGAGAGCCACCGTGACCAAGATGAAGACTGTGCTCACTACTGATGATTTTGACTTCATCATAGCAGCCCTCAACGACGCTTCGCAGCAAATTGTGGAGAAACAAGAAGCCAAGCAGGAGGAAATGTATGATAGAATTAAGGTTGAATTTTGAGGGGTACACCAGGCCCTTCAGTCCAGCCGCGCAATTTCCACTACGCCCCTGACATCAAGAGAACCANATGGGCGAGAGTAATCATTACTGTTAACAATCATACATAAACTTTAATTAACCGCACATTAATAATCTAGTTCTAAATCAATCCATCATCATCAATATTTATTAGTGCATTAGAACACAATTTAAATCAATCATTCTATCTACAAGGCGCAAGAAATACGATTTACAAAACCAATCACAATCAATCCATGCAATAAATCAACAGATTCTATGATCATCGATCTCATCATAGAATAATCAAGTTTACAAATGAGGATGGAAAAGTTTAATCAATCTAGATTATCATAATTGCAGTCCTAAATATCAATATTTAGAACACATTATTTTATCTTGACAAAATTACAACTAATGCTACATGTAATGAAATGTCTGATAAGTATCAAATCTATATTAACTTAATGTCAATATATATATATTATAATTCTATTAAGTACCATTTAATTAAAAATGTGTCAATTACATTTGTTAATTATATACTAAAATTAATGTATATAAAATGATACTCTCAAAATAAAGTAAAATTATCCAATATCCATCATAAAAATATCTCTTAAAGATCACTTGTTAACTTATCAAGAATGACTCTAAGATTTTCTTTACCTTCCCAATGAGTTAGTATAACATAATAACTTAAGGAGACAAGTCTTAAGGATAGTTCAAGGTTTAAGGTTTATATGTTGAATAATTTCATATGGTTGATAAATTTTACATAAAGTAAATCATTCCACATTTAACCACTTTATGAATTAAGA
>SNQJ01S0070900.1:76669-92414 GCA_010110895.2 Picea sitchensis
AGTTCATTCAATATCTAGATCTAGGGAAAGAGTAGTATTCTGTCACGGTTTGTTCCAGATCCAGGTGGATCTGGGGAGATTGGTTTGTGTCCGCACTCACGAATTTATCCATAAACACCATCCCAACTCCGTCGATTAGCAGATGTGGTCGAAGCTCGTCTTCGTTGTGCACAAGAAGAAACAGAGAAAGCCACACAGGCCTTGAATAAAGTGCAAGGCGAAATCATAGAACAACGCAAAGTTGAAGAACAAGAGAAGCTTACTCTCTAGGCCAAGTTTGAAGAAGAGAAATCATAGATGCAACAAGAAAAAGACCAGTTCCTTGCAGAGGAACTCGAAGTGAAAGAAGCAGTCCACAGAGCACTCCGCTCTATGACAGGCTTAGATCCATAGGCTGAAGACCGAGTCACGCATCAAGTAGAGCAGCTCGCAGAAGATGTCCAACAGCTACAACAATGAATAACAGATTTAGAGATCCGTACCATACCTGACACCCCGCAAGATGTAAGGGATCAAAGGGAAGCAACTGCTCGAAGCGCAGTTGAAAGAAAAAAATCCCTTTCCCTA
Source organism: Picea sitchensis (assembly GCA_010110895.2). Lineage (NCBI taxonomy): Eukaryota > Viridiplantae > Streptophyta > Pinopsida > Pinales > Pinaceae > Picea > Picea sitchensis. The sequence goes on from SNQJ01S0070900.1 coordinate 77,237, forward strand.
GAATGGAAGAAACTGAGTGATTGCAGTTCCCAGACATATGAGTGACTCACTGAGAATCCAGAATTGAAGGCATTGAAGTCACAACCGCAGGAAGCGAAATATCAAGCAGAGACAATATAGGCGAAGTTGAAACCCCTGTCATCTATGGAAAGAATGAATCGATCCCAAAAGTAGCGCACTGCCCAGCAGTAGATCCATACCATTCAGAGCATAGTTATGGAAGTAACTCAGAGGCTCCAACCTGTACAAGATGAGACTTACCAACTGTTCACAGAGATCGAAGGCAGAGGAAAAGAACTGGAGCAAGTTGTCACTACAATAGAACAACGCCTAGAGGGACCTGTCAACGAAGCATTCATACAAGAGTTCGTTGAACAGGAGGTCGTAGCACAACAACAAGTTGAAGCATCTCGAGACAAGCTCGAAGCTTTTGAAGTAGAACTAATCAAATCAGAGTGACTTGGGACGAGTCACAGGTGAGTGTTGGGAGCCTGTTGGCCCTTTACCAAGTTTTGAGGATTCTTGGTCATGTTTGACCTAATTTTGGGACTTCGACAGGCTATCTAAGGCGGAGAGTAAGACGAAGTAGATATCACAGGATCTCGGCCCCTTTTAGGGTCCTTTTTGAGATTCAGGATTATGTAATGGGCATGGGATGTCGGCCCATGGGTTTACCCATGCTTAAGCCTATTTTGTAAAGTATAAATAGATGTCTAGGTGATGTAAGAAGGGGCATATATAAGGCGTCTATGCGACCGAGAGGTCAGTTTTAAATGGTGCTAAGTGTTGGGGTTGGATCTATGTGATCAAGAGATGTAAGTGCTTTGTGCATACTATGTGAGACTTGCAGAGCTAAGTGCAAGTGGTTGTAACAAACTCTGGAAGGATTTTTGTTGTAACACAAAGAAGGAGGATCTAACTAGGTGTGCATATGTCATGTCCTCTGCAGAGTGGGACTTGGATGATATGTGCTTGTAAGAAGATCGAACCAAGACAATAAAGAAGAGAAGAGTTGGTGGACGTAGCCCCAGGGTGGGGGTGAACCACATACATGATGTGTTGTTGTTCTTTGTGCGATGTATTGATGTGTTTATGTTGTACTTGCTTAGTGCTTTAACATAGATGAATGATAGATAGATATGTTAATGTTATGTTCTTACTAGTATGGATGAATACTAGATCTGGCCTATGTGAAGGTGCTTAAGTGCTTGAATATAGTAGATTTGAATGAATACTGCATTGTGCTGTAATTAGGGTTTAACTGCACTGTAACCAAGAACTGAATATTGATGAATGTTAAATTTATCAAGAACAACACTCCATTTGCTATGTTACTAGGAAAACCTTGGATTGGAAGAGATCAGGCCAGAAGGAAAGAAGAAGAAGTCTTAGAACAAAAGAAGTAAGAGTTGAAAGATTTCATGACTAGGAGGATCGCACACTTGATTGAAGAATAGGAGAAACGAGCAAAGATATTTAAAACCTAAGACTTGGATGTCGAAGTAAGAAGAACACTAGAAGACCCACAAAAGACTGAAGTACCTATTCTAGATACAGATGAAGTGTTACCTTTGATGTCTAGGAAAGAATCGCACCAGCGCGAAGTTACTATGCCAAAGGAAGATAAGAATTAGAATGGAAAAAGGAATATTGAGACGAAGGTCACTGAAAAGAAGGTTAGAAAACTAAGTAAGAAGAGAGCTAAGATCGAAAAGTTATAGAAAGTTCCAGAGGGAACTTCGCAGAAGGAAAATTTGCAAAATTGGAACTTCGTGAGGATATCATAACTGCGTCACATGGCACTTCACCATGGAGAAGCAATATAGTCATTGGAAACAGTATAACCGTTGGACTGACAGCCCGAACGGATAGAAATACATTTATACTTAGAAATTATGCCACTAGACCGTTGGGACCGTGCCATAACAGACAGAACTGAGTTAATGAAGGCTTCTCACCCATTGCAAGAAATCCGTTGTCGAGTTATATATTTATCTTGTCGTGCCACGCAATGAGAACACTTTTTCCAACTGTGACTATCAGAGCTCACAACATAGTTGATTTCTCACAGTGATCATTGCATTAGTTCCATCCATCCCGTTGCATTGAGCAGTTACTCTTTGAATCCGAAATATTCAACCACAAGAGCATATGTCCGAAGACCTTAGCACAGTCGAAGAGTCTATGAAGGAAGTACTCATCGACCTCATGATTGAGAGAGTCATGTCTGAAAGAGTAATGTTTGTAGGTGTACAAGCATCCTCGATGAGAGGAGTGCAAGCCTCTCTGTCGACTTCTCGCAGAGCCGGACCATCCCGACCATCAGCAGAAAAGAGAACCAAACACAGAGATGACCTAGAAAATGTGAAGCTGATTCTGACTATATTTCCCGACTACGTCCCACCTCTGGCCGACGTGGTGAGTTGAGATAACGTGCCAAGAGATTTCGAGTACACCATGGTTACTGCATACCTCCCGAAGGGGATGAGCACAGTTCGAGCACAGCAAGACAAGATCATAGCATTGAAGTTCAATGACTTCAACCTCGGAGATCACAAAAAATATAGTATGCTTTCCCCGTATAAATACCTAACCAAGACAAAGGGGAAGAATTCAAAGATAATCCCTCAACCATGGACGATGTACCTCGCACAGTCCACCCTCTTAAATGTAATGAAAATCCCACACTTCGGAAGGCAGCATGAAGTTAATGCTTGCGTCAAGCTATTGCTCTCATGTTACCGTGGAGAATACTTATGGCTAGACCACCATATCACAGTCGACCCGATGTTGATCCATAGGATCATGGGATTGAGTATGCAAGGACCCAATCCATAGGAATTCTATCCAGGAAAAGCCACAGATTGCACACTAACACAGAGGTTCAAGGATACATATGACAATGTTGAAAAGGGGATGCGAGGCTACAAGGTAGCCTCCATCCAAAATGGAGAAGTGCGTCTAGCCTGTCAGTTAATTGCAAGAAAGTTAGTAAGGAAGAACAGACCTACGCAGGTCACAGGCTTTGTTGTTGACCTCAAAGGGAAGTGCGTAAAAAGTATACAGATGAACTGGGTGAAGTACCTAGTGAATCATCTAGAACTAGACTGTCACGAAGCACAGGATCAAGGCTACGAGTTTCACTTCAGTTGGCTCCTGATCCTTATCGCCTTTGTTTTCTGATAGATGTCGGTAGGTGCAACCTTCCCAGATATTGAACCGTTTGAACTGCTTGCTACGAAGTTTGCCACACTCTGGTACTCAAGTGATATGAACAAACAGTGACAGTCGAACACTATTTTTTGCACGTATTACCTTTAGCTGAAGAGATCCATCGAAGTTGAACCACGCATGACTCTAAACACCCTACAGAGATTCTAACCCCTGATGAAGTTCTGTGCAGATCGACACTTCATCTACCTTACAGCGCGAGCCGATGAACATAAGGAGCAACTTCAATCGTACTATAAGCATACAGAAGAAGACCTCGAGGAGATCACTAAGGTCTAGTTGGCAGACCTCCTTATTCCATTAGACCCTATAGAGATGTTTGAACCTGATAGCCCAGAGACCTCGCATGATACACCCTGTTATGAACATATTTATGTTCATAACACACCCAGACTCAGTAGAACGAAGAAGACCGAAGAGGTCCAAGACTTAAGAAGCACCTTAGGAAATACTGCTTCCGTATCACCTCACCGAGGGGGTAATGACGAAGAGATAAATGGAAAATAAGATGAACAGAAGAAAGGAGAAGTAACACCACCTAGAGATGAGATCGATCACTTGAATAAGAGGAAGGTTTCTCCCCTGAAAACTTCTTCTCGGAAAAAATTGAGAGCCACCATGACCAAGATGAAGACTATGCTCACTACTGATGATTTTGACTTCATCATAGCAGCCCTCAATGACGCTTCGCTACAAATCATGGAGAAACAAGAAGCCAAGCAAGAGGAAATGTATGACAGAATTAAGGTCAAATTCTGAGGGATACAACAGGCCCTTCAGTCCATCTGTGCAGTGTCCACTACGCCCCTTCCATCAGGAGAACTGGAGTTGGGAGATGAGCCAGCCCAACTCCACCGATTAGCAGATGCGGTCGAAGATCATCTTTGTCGCGTACAAGAAGAAATAGAACAAGCCACGCAGGCCTTGAATAAAGTACAAGGCGAAATCGTAGAACAATGCAGAGTTGAAGAACAAGAGAAGGTTACTCTCCAGGCCAAGTTTGAAGAAGAGAAAGAACAGATGCAATAAGAAAAAGACTAGTTTCTCGCAGAGAAACTCAAAGTGAAAGAAGTAGTCCACAGAGCACTCCGCTCTGTGACAGGCTTAGAGCCACAGACTGAAGACCAAGTCACGCATCAAGTAGAGAAGCTCGCAGAAACTGTCCAACAGCTACAACAACGAATAACAGATTTAGAGATCCGCACCATACCTGACACCCCACAAGATGTAAGGGATCAAAGGGAAGCAACTGCTCTAAGTGTAGTTGAAAGAAAAAATCCCTTTCCCTGGAATGCAAGAAACTGAGTGATCGCAATGCCCAGACATATGAGTGACTCACTGAGAATCCAGAATTGAAGGCACTGGAGTCACAACTCCAGGAGAGAAATATCAAGCAGAGACAATACAGGCGCAGTTGAAACCCCTGTCAGCTATGGAAAGAATGAAGCGATCCCAAGAGCAGCACACTACCCAACAACAAATCCATACCATTCAGAGAAGAGTTATGGAAGTAACTCAGAGGCTCCAACATGTACAGGATGAGGCTTACCAACTGTTCACAGAAATAGAAGGCAGAGGAGAAGAACTGGAGCAAGTCATCACTACAACAGAATAATGCCTAGAGGGAGCTGTCAACGAAGCAGTCATACAAGAGTTCGTTGAACAGGAGGTCATAGCACAACAACAAGTCGAAGCAGCTCAAGACAAGCTCGAAGCTTTTGAAGTAGAACTAATCAAATCAGAGTGACTTAAGACAAGTCACATGTGAGTGTTGGGAGCCTGTTGGCCCTTGACCAAGTTTTGAGGATTCTTGGTCATGTTTGACCTAATTTTGGGATTTCGACAGGCTGTCAAAGGTGGAGCGTAAGACGAAGTAGAGATCACGGGATATCGGCCCCTTTTAGGGTCCTTTTTGAGATTCAGGATTATATAATGGGTATGGGATGTCGGCCCATGGGTTTATCCATGCTTAAGCCTATTTTGTAAAGTATAAATAGATATCTAGGCAATGTAAGGAGGGGTATCTATAAGGCGTCTATGCGATCGAGAGGTCAGTTTTAAATGGTGCTAAGTGCTAGGGTTGGATCTATGTGATCAAGAGTTGTAAGTGCTTTGTGCATACTATGTGAGACTTGCAAAGCTAAGTGCAAGTGGTTGTAATAGACTGTGGAAGGCTTTGTGTTGTAACGCAAGGAGGAGGATCTAGCAAGGTGCGCAGATCTCATGTCCTCTGCGGAGTGGGACTTGGATGCTATGTGCTTGTAAGAAGATCAGCCCAAGATAATAAAGAAGATAAGAGTTGGTGGACGTAGCCCCAGGGTGGGGGTGAACCACGTACATGTTGTGTTTCTTTTCTTTGTGTGATGTATTGATGTGTTTATGTGTTTACTTGCTTAGTTCTTTAACATAGATGAATGATAGATATATATGTTAATGCTATGTGCTTAATAGTATGGATGAATACTAGATATGGCCAATGTGAAGGTACTTAAGTGCTTGAATATAGTAGATCTGAATGAATACTACGTTGTGTTGTAATTAGGGTTTAACTGTGTTGTAACCAAGAACTGAATATTGAAGAATGTTAACTGCTGAGTGCTCTGTTAAGTGATTAGAATCACAGATCTATGTCCCAGCTAAGGTTGCAGATACTGGAGTCCTGCAACCACCCCTGCCTCTACCTCGGGTGAGACTTCATCTTCTTCGCAGGTGTTGCTGAAAGGGCTAGTAGTTAGGGTTTTGTTGGTGTGTTGTTGTAGCGTTGAACCATGGGTCTACCCCTGTGCCAACAAGCACCAAGCTGGGTATCAAAGACTCCGAGTGACAACACGTGCTCAACAAAAAAACAAATAAAATAAAAAAATGGTTAAATTTTAATAACTAGGCTAATGCTCATTATAAAGTATAATGCACCGAGTAAGATGTTCAAAATAATGAAAAGGGCCAGATAGAGATTTTCATAGAAAACATACTTGGATATCTAGAAAAGATTCGCTATAAAGGGCATGGAATTTTTTGGATTGGATTGGTGTTGTTAAGATTACTAATGCTTGTATCACAATCTTCTTGTTCTATTTATTTTGTGAATTCATTGGAGATTATGTTGATGCATGCTGAAGCGATCAACCATGTTTGTGCTTCTGTTTAGGATTCCAAATTTGAAATATTATGTAGCTGCAAGTAAGGAGGTACACTTCTCATTAATGGAAACAAGAGTGGGATACAATAATCTGCAATGCGTAAACGTGAATACGGGTGCAGTAGTAGCTTCAAATAGAAAAATGAAATCTGAAGAAAACAAGCTTCAACCAAGAACACTTACCAAAAACAAAGACATGATTAAGTGGTTTCTTCATTCGATTCTACAAGCAATAGTTTATATCCCATTTATATCTCTTTTTTTCCTTCTAATATTTCCATATTTAGCAGAAAGAGTATGCAACCCATCGAACGAATATTTCCTTTTCTAAAACTCCAAGATGAACAATCTTAGAGTTTTAAGGGTATAGTGTTGTCCATTGTTGGAACTGCCATTCAAAAAGATTGAAGAATAAAGAGAAACGAGTTGAGAGTTGAATAAGTTGGAGCCAGTCCATGACAATGACAAATGCATTTTTGGGCTCACGGACTTGCATCTGGACAACACATAAATATTGGAGTTTGTTTGCCCAAACCTTTGGATCCTGTCCTTGCGGTGGTGTGAAGATATTGACAAAAATAGGAGCACTTTGTGGTTTGTCAAAACTTCAAACTCTGGACATCCGTTGGTCTATAAGAATAGAGGAGTTGCCAAATATTGAAATGTTGGTATCTCTACGAGAGAAAATTCAAATCCGTTCAAGAACCAGAAATAAAATTCAAATCCTTTCAAGAACCAGAAATAAGACTACATTCATGTTATAGCTCAGCGAGCCCCATAGCTTAGTAGAGAGAGTAACTTCTTCTATTTTCTAGTATAACTATTATTTAATGTAGTTATTCAAAATAAAGTCATCAATACGCTGAGAATACCTGTTATTAAATTGTTACTTCCTCGTGTAGGTCCTTGCTGAAGATCGATGGATCTGGAGATAGAAACAAAGTACCTGGTCCTTGTAGCCACCTCCTCCAAGTAGCAATCCTTAGAGCCTCCTCCTCCAAGTAGCATTATCTGGCCATCACATGATCCACAAATTCAGACTTAAAAGGGCATATCCAAAATATAGTACCAATAAAAATAGGGTTTTGTTTATAGACAAGAGAGGAGAGAATCCAGATTACTAAGACAGCAACGATGCAACTATGAACAATAAGGTTTCAATGAAGATTTGTCTGTTAATTTCAAGCGATTAGGTAGATTTACAATTTGAAAATAGAAGAAATCTCAGTTATTCGTATAGCTAGCTTTCAAAGTCAGGTAGGTATGATATGACCATCAAGCTGTTGCTACTTTCCAGGAACGTGGCTGTTGCTACTTTCCTTCACGCTTTCACTTAAACCCCCACCAAGTTGGAGGGCGGGGCCCTTATAGCAGTAACCTGTATTTAGCTTGGAATGGAATCTCGTGCAGAGAATTTGAATGTCGTGTGGTACAAGCGAGGCCGCTCTATGGGAAACTGCTGCAGCCAACGCACGGAGCCCTGGCAGACAGTTGCACAGAGCACTGGTCCCCTGCGTGCATTACTCTGCAAAGATTCCACAGGGGAGGATGTGATTAAAGCCACCCTTGTTCTCTATGCCAAGGAAGGGCGTAAGCCTCTTCTCAGAAATGATCCCACTTCCTTTAGCCTCCATTATTCACAATTCAGCATCAACTGTAAGTACCTTAATTTGTTTTAGTCCTGTAAAACTACGCTGAATTTTAGATACAACTTTAACCTTATATCCCAAGTTCGGATAGCTGGTGGATGTACCTAAAATCTAGTGTTTTTTCTTTGATATGCACACCGTCGTTGATGGGTTGTGAGACTACTCTATTTCTTTCCATATGATTAAACGAGATGAACAATTTCGGGTCTTTTAAATACTATATTTCATCAATTGGATTTCGTTGGCAGGTTTAAATCTAGCTGATAAAGTCGAGGACTTGGGTTCCCGTACATTTTTCTTATGTTCGAAGGCAACAACGAATGAGAGCTGTATAACAAGTTTCCAGAGCGGAGAAACAGCTCTTACAGCTCCTTCATCTTCACATGGAAGAAAAATTCAGAATATCTCGAGAATAACGGAGCCGTGGTACAACAAGATTATGGGTTGTCTTCTATTATCGCCTTAAATCAAATGTCGTACAAAACGTAAATGAAGGCGTAGTTTAAAAGTTACAGGGTATTATTTTCTTTTGCCTAAATTTTGCAACCATCTTTTGCCAAATAAAATCTTAAATTTTGCATAAAATTGTATTTTTAAATTACTTAAAAGATATATGCTTAATTACTGAAATCTGTCATTCCAACTATTTATTTGAATATTTCAATTATTTTTTGAATTTCTAACCAGTTTTTAAAGGCTTTGTTTAAGTGTTTTTCCCTCTTTTTTTTTGTCAGAATCGGTTGACAAAATCTTAATTTCAATTTTGCAGTGTTTAAATCTCATTTTTGAATGTATAAAAAAGTGGGACATTTTTATATATGTTTATTTGCTTTTGTAGGTCTTTGATTTTTTAGGAGAAATGTTTCATTGTTTTCAAGACTTCTTTGGGAGAGCATGTGGAAGGTTATAGTTTTGGATTTTATATTTTTCCAACTACATTCCTTCTAGTCCTTCAATCCCTTCTTCCCATGAAATAAGGTACAATCCCTTCTTGGGTAAGTACACCCGAAAATCCCAAAAGATAAAGAGATGAAATGTGAAAAGTGATAAGTATGATCATGAATTTCATGATGACTCGTCAAGGGGACATCCTAGTAGGAAACCTATCCCCAAGGGTGACCACTTACTAGGGTGAAATGTCAACCACCAAGGTGAAACAAGGAAAAGAGTATAATTTCCAAGTAGATGTTCTATAATCCAAAGTAGCTTTAAATGCAACATATCCAAATGCCTCAAGTATTAAAGTGATACTTACTACAATACATGACTTTTACCTCATGGAGAAAGACCCATCATCTTCTGGAAGCAAGGTGATGTGGTGAATTCCATTGTGACGAATCCAAGATGTGTGGTGGTGAAGTGGGTCTCTGTCTGTGCATGTGGACATTGTCAGTCATCTGTCTCTTGGTACTCCATGTCTACAACTTGAGGGACTATACAAATCATATCCTTAGTTATCCCTAGAAATTGGGGATAACAATCTACTCCTATGCCAAAACGTCGCACAATCTGCACCTGCGTGATTCCTAAAACTTACCCAAAACTGGCCTGCTCCAACAAGCCCCCAACACTCACATGTGGCTCGTCCCAAGTCATTTCATGCCTGCTTCCATGTCACCAAAAAATTCTGAAATGTTTCTCGTGTAGTTGTGACATTTTCTTTGACCTATGTTTCTTGCTCTAAAATTTCCTCTGTTGTTTCTGCAGTGATATGAGTCTTCATTTTTTCTTCATTCTCTTGTGTTTCCTGCTTTGCATAGCTAACAACTCCCTTGCTTTATGGAATTCCTCCTCTTGCAATGTTTCAATATTTTATGCATGAGCCTGTTCCTACGCCCTCATTTGATTCACCTATGAGTATAATGTTCAATTTTCAGCCATTGTTGTCATCATGTCTATTGGTGGTAGTGTGGCATTACTTCCTTCAACTTTTATGCCTTGTCCTGCGTAGCTTGTAACTTCTACCAAAGTTCCTACAGTTCTTTATATTCTGTCAATTGTGTACATACTCTTGTGTTTTATTCGTAAAGATTTGCACACTCTACTTGTAGGTTTTTGATGTTCTTGACTCGTACTATCAGCAACTTCTCTCTTTTCTCCCTTTCCTTCAAGGGAGTGCTCGATATCTGTCGTGTTTCTAAGTCAGTGATATTTCTGCAAAAGACCTAAATTGATTCGATGATATTTATTACATATTCTTCTAATGGGGCATATTCCTCCCTGGGAACTTTTGGAATAATGTTATACACCCCTTGGACCGCTTGTTACAGTCCTTTTGTCCTTTGTGCGGCCTCGTCCCATTCCAACCTAAGCTGGTCATATTCTTCTTGCAACATTTCTTTATCTATGACTTCCTTTGTCAATTCCATCAATGTTGACACTACGTGCACTTGTAGTTCCTTTGTTACGCTCATTTGCAATCCATATAACACTTCTACCAATAGATTAGATAACACTAGGTCAATATGACTTAGTTCCTTCGCTTTCTCCTTCAACTCTGTCGTAGGAAATTATAAGGCTTTGTCTACTATCTTCATTACTCGTCTATCTCTAGATACTATGGATGTAAGCTATTGTGTCTCTACCATATGATTGTATTCTCTTTCTTTGCTTGTTCTCCATTTCCTCTTGCCGCTAATAGAACTCACAACCTCTCTTCCAATGGATACATTGACAACCAAGAGACTATCGAGGAACCAAAGAAATGAAACCATTTTTTGGCGCGTAGTGGGAAGATGCAGGGTTCAATATTAAATCACCAACAAAACCCTAAAGATATCATCCCTTTCGAAATCACCTGTAAGCAGGTGAATTCTCACGCGATGTACTTATGGGGACTGTAGGAACCAGGTGTTAGGACCCAAAAATGTCCCTTTTTCATCACATCTTTTGCCTAATCAACCTTATCATCTCTAAGATAATGCATACTATAATGCGTTCTAAGACCTTTTTTCTCCCAAAGTATGAATCATTTATCTTGCTTTTATATTTTCATTTACTTAGCATGTTTGATTGGTAACATTCACATGTTTTACCCATAAAATGATTCAACTAATGATCAAAATGTATAGAACATCCAAGTCTTAAAGAATGGTCGCTTCTGTTACACCAGATGTTACAACTATGCGCCAATCTTGGAAGTTGTTACAGCTATGCGCCAATCCTGGAAGGTGTTACACGACTGCTGCAATAGGTGCCACCAATTCTGTTGTTACATGACTGCTACAACAAATGCCACTGATCTTGAAATTTGTTACTATTACGTGTTTTAACTTACAAGATTAGTTCTAGATCTTGTATTAATGATATCATACAAACAGCTTGAGAATAGGGTATTCTCAAGGTTGTTATGATTTTGTTTTAATTGGATTACTCTGACTTTAAATAACAGATATTTTGTAATCAGAGGGACAGATTTTTACTAGGAGAAAGTGAAGTGAAGTAAATCTTGTTGTACACGAACATTTTGGAAAATCAATAGAAGAGTGGATTGAATTTCTTTAGCAGACTGTAGCCTGTTTCTTTGAGAGGATTCAGTGAGAAGGAAATGGCCCACCTTCCTCACACATTCTCCTCTGTTTTGAATTCTAGAATAGTTGTTTTAATGTGAATGATTTATCTGTTAAACTATGATTTCAATTCTATACAACTCCAGTTGTATCAGCATAATTGTGTTAGTGATAATTTTTATTTCTTTTTCCCTACTACAATTAGATTAGTGTTGCTTCCATAATCTAACAGAGACTATGCACAATTATCTTGAAACAACAGACTTCCCTGGGTTGACAATTTATATTGAACACCTTAATTTTCTATTCATTTAGACAATTAAAGTGCCCAACATTTTGGCGCCATTGCCGAGGAACATAATTATAGATTTTTGTAAGCACATTAGTTTTTTTTGTAAAAGGAATGATTAGTCTGCATGAATCGAGGAACGTGAGGATGTATTCCCCAAAATACTAACCCTACAGGTACCAGAGGACATGGAGGAAGAAATCCTACACTGGGAAGGCAAACCTTTGTTGATGAGATTATAGCCAGAGCAGATTCTTCTTCAGGATCTATTTTTCACCCTGCAAATCTTCCAAGAAGATGTAATCCTCAGTCATCAGAACTACCCCTTCTTGAAACATCATTTTCATCAAGGGCTGGAGTTGAAGCTGAAGTCAAAGCTGAATATTTGTCACCAACAAATCAGCAAGCAACACTGGAGAACATTGAAGATCAAGGAAGTATAGTTTGAAACAGGGAAAATCCAAAAGAAGCAGTTTATCGGATCAACGGTTAGATAGTCACTAAAGAAGAGTGGGCTGATTTTCATATTGAGTGGAGAGAAAGAGCACATATGGAAGATCAAGGGGATAATGAAGAAGAGTTCCACCAAGAGAACCCACAAAACAACGAAGATCAGGTAAATAATGAAAATACTATCTCTACCCTGGTTTTTCCTATTTCTGATGTTCCCACATGAGGGATGGCTCCTATGAAAAACATACTTCTCTTAGCTCTGTGAAATTTTCATGGATTGTCTACTGAGGATCCAGATGAGTTTCTATTTGAATTTGGCATTTTGTGTAGAAGCTATGACTACACTACCACTGCACAAAAGCTTACATTGTTTCCAGTTACATTGAAGGGTAATGTGTTAAGATGGTTTATGAGCCTTGGAGGAGAGAAGATTTCAACATGGGTATAGATGAGGCATATTTTCGTGAACAAGTACCAAGACTACTTCCGAACAAGAGAAAGAAGAGAGGAATTGTTCAAGATGTCTCAGAAGGAGGATGAGACCCTTGAAGATTTTTTGGAATGACTCCAATATAATCTACAAAGATCTGGACATCCAGATGTGAGTAAGGACATTCTGAAAACTATTTTTCTAAAATGAGTTAGAGAAGATTGTTTAGATATGTTGAATATGCTTGGCAAGGGGGATATATCTAAGGAATCCTATGAGGACATTATAGACCTCTGTAAAAGATGTTCTCGAGGATCTACAAAGAATAGGTCAGCTACCAAGGATACCACTTTTTCAAGGGTACTGAAATCAGCCAATGGAGGAGCAACAAGAGCAGAAATAGGTAATCTGTTAGAAAATTTCAAAACAGAGATGATTAAATCTTTTGCTTCATAAATTCACACTTTGCAGTTCAAGCAGAATTAGAGCAGGCATTTTGCATTTTCTGTCCGAAATGTAGAAAGAAACATCCACCAAGGGAGTGCTTGCTGAACAGTGTCCAGATATGTCTTATTTGTGAATTAGATCATGCTACTGACCAATGTCCCTCTCTACTAGGAGTAAAAGCATCAATAAAGGCAACTAATGAGGAAGCAGAGGTTGTCTATATAATTACACAAAGGAGACAATGGAAACCAAGAGGTCAAGGTATGAACTCTCAATTCTCTCCTGCAACACTTAATTATTGGAACAATCAGCCAATATATGGCCAAACAAATGCTCCCCCTCCACATTAGATGCCACCCCCTTATCAAGATCCCAATGCCCGGTTACCTATGCCCCATCAACATAATCATCATGGACAATGGAACCCATATTAGAGAGGCCCTCAACAACAACTCAGTTATCAAAACCATCACCAACCGAACCCCTATCAACAACAGTTCCAACCACAGTACCAGAAACAATAGCTACAGTTACCTCCCAATGCCCCACTAAACAATCCTCCTTTATGACCTTAGATGCCTGTGCAACCTAACCCAAACCCAAATAATAAGGCCATTCAGAACATAGATATACACAATGTGCCAGCCTTGTCTATTACTCCTATGCCTTGTGACGAAATCAACTTAAGATCAGGGAGAATAATCGAGCCAGTAATTGAAGATGCTCCATCTTCAGAATCAGACAAGGAATCAGGGGAAAGACCATCTGCTAATATAGAAGAAATTGACCAACCTATTATAGAGTCAGCAGACCCACCATTCCCTGAGAGACTGACAATTACCAAACCTGTGGAATTACCATCTTTCAATCTCTTAGGAGAATTTCAAAATCTACGCGTTAATATTCCACTATTGCAAGAAATAAGAGATGTCCCTATTTATGCCAAGACTGTAAGAGATCTCTATATAAAAAGACCCAGATGAAAACCCAAGGACCCCCTCACAGTGCATGTAGTGGGAGATTTGTCTGAACTGATGTTAGGAAAAACCCCACCTATTAAATATGGTGACCTAGGAAACCCTACAGTCACTGTCAAAATTGGACAGACATCTAATCCCCATGTGCTAGTTGACTTAGGGGTGGCAATTAACATCATGCCAATAGAAACTAAATAATTGTTGCAACTCAGAACACTGTTGGAAAACATTGAACAAGCAACGAATGTGTGTTGATGGTTGTTGTCATTGATGGCAATAGCGGAGATGGCAGGATATGGAGAAGAAGGAAGACAGAGATCCAGTGACCATTGGATTCATTCAAATTTCCCGAAAGGCCGACAACCGTCAGATTTGCCGAAGTTGCAAAGGAGATAAGTCATCGGAGATTCGGGGATCAGAAGTTTATAATGTCCAATCCACTTGACATCGAAAACTCCGAAATCGCGATATGTGATTTCGTGATGTGATCACAGCCGTTAAATCAAGCAGCGATCAGGACCATCCACGTGTAGACAGGAGGTTTCATCGGAGAATCGGGAATCGGAGTTTCACGAGTCTCGTGAACAATGACAACAAAAACCCCGAAATCGCGATATGCGATTTCGCGATGAAATCGCAGTCGTTGAGCCAAGATTGCATCTGAACCGTTGATTCAACTCACGACAGCAGACCACGTCGGCAAGGGACACGTGGCACAACCAGGGAATGACAGGTGTCAGGCAGATTCAACACTTCAGGCACATGGCAGGATCTAACACGTGTCAAACCACGTATGACGTCAACAGAGGCATCGATGATCGGGACCGTCCATCTGAGGGACAGGTGTCAAAGATCAAGGCACCATCGGCATATTGGACATCGGGAAATCAGAGTTCCTAAGGTTGAAGGAAATGAGAGATCGAAAGTCTCGAAATCCCGAAGGTATCGAGACCATCCATTTGAGGGACAGGTGTCGGAAATCAGGAGCGAGTCGGCATATCGCTGATCGGGAAATCGGAGTTCCCAAGGTCAAAAGAAACAAGACATCGGAAGT
>SNQJ01S0070900.1:96866-109866 GCA_010110895.2 Picea sitchensis
GAGACAACAACAGCGGTGGTTTTCTCCCTATTTGGGTTTCCACCTTAAATTCTGGTGTTCATGTGTCCTATTCATCTGTGTTAGTTTATTTTGTTGAATTACTATTTAAAAGACAGCTGATGAATGAAGAAATCCATAATATGATCTCTGGATGCACTACTGTTTTCATAAGAATATACAACAACTGGTCTCTATAAAGTAGACTAAGATTTTTGAGTAAAAGAAAAGTGAAAAATTGTTAATAGCTCAAAATACTGATTCACCCCCCCTTCTCAGTATTTCTCAACAAACACAAGCCCAACCTACTCCTATTGTTCTCGAATTAGCTGATTGTTCTACCATTAGACCCAAAAGAGTAATTGATGATTTAGTCATTTCAGTGGATTCATGGGAGTATCCTACTGATTTTGTCATTTTGCAACCTAAAATCTGTCTGGGGGGGCACCCTCTAATTATGGGAAGACCATGGTTAGCTAAAGTTGATGCTTTCATTGGTTTTATATCCGATTCCATGACCATATCTGATGGTTATGGCACAAAACAACTAACCCTGTATCCTCATGCTACACCCAGTGCATAACCTGAAAATTCTTTATGGATGAACATTGAGGATGAAAGTGCTCTGTCTGTGCTAACCATAGGAAAATCCCTGAGTTTCAAATATGAGATAGAGGATGAATTAATAAACTTCTTTATCTATGACTCCTCTGTGTTACATGGAAAATGCACCACCGATTGATTAGAGTCTTCGACCCCATCACCCAGGAAGAGATGAGCTCAAAAATGTTCTCAGAAATCACTGAAAATCAAAATGATTTAGCTGTAATAGAAACCGCTGTAACAACAAACGTTGTAACAACAGATGATGAAACATCTGAATTATTTCCTAAATTCAGTTCTAAGAGCATCGCTGTAGAAATTGAACCTAGAAAAACCTTTAACATCAATCCTGATCTATCCACTATTGAAACTCGTCGATTGATGAAATTACTGATTGAACATAAAGAAGCATTTTCCTAGGATTACATGGATAGGAAAGGAATTTCCTATGAACTATGCACCCACCATATATACATTAAAGAAGAATGCCAACCCATTTTCCAACCCCAAAGGAGGATGAACCCAAACCTTAAAGAAACTATTAAGGAGGAACTCCAGAAACTTCTCAATGTTGATTTCATTTACCCTATATCAAACAGTGAGTGGGTCTCACCATTGGTTATTGTTCCTAAAAATAATGGAAAATGGAGAGTGTGTGTAGACTATAGATCCCTGAATAAAGCCATGCAGAAGGATCATTTCCCTCTGCCATTTATTGATCAGGTTCTAGACAACCTAGATGGGAAAAAGTTTTTCTCTTTCATAGATGGATTCAGTGGCTATAACCAGATAAAAATTGCTCCAAGAGACCAAGATAAGACCACCTTTACCAGCCCTTGGGCTACATTTTCCTACAAGGTTCTCCCATTTGGCTTGTGTAATGCACCAACCACTTTCCAGAGAGCTGTAATTGGTATTTTTTCTGATATAGTGAATGATTGTATGGAGATATTCATGGATGACTTTACACCTTATGGCATTGATTTCGATGAATCTTTGACTAATCTAGAAAAAGTGCTCAAAATATGTATACAGTCTCATATTTTTTTAAGTACATAAAAGTGCCATATGATTATGAGCGAGGGTGTAGTGCTGGGACACTTCATTTCTTATGCAGGAATTTAGGTAGACCCAGCCAAAATCCAGGTAATTTTGGACATTCCAACTCCATCAACTCAGAAAGATGTAAGAATTTTTTTAGGGCATGCTGGCTATTATAGGAGATTCATCAAAAAAAATTCCAAACTTTCATCCCCCTTGTTTTTTCTATTAACAAAAGATGTTGACTTTTGTTGGACTAACAACTGTGAATTGTCTTTTACAAATCTGAAACATAAATTGTCCACAACTCCCATTTTGAGAGGGCCCAATTGGACTCTGTCATTTCACATTTCTTCAAATTCCTCAGACACTGCAATTGGTGCAGTACTAGGGAAATAGGAAGACAAAGAGCCCTATGCTATATACTATATCAACAAGAACATGGCTCCTACTGAATTAAGTTATATAGTTTCTGAAAGAGAATTATTAGCTTTAGTTTATGCAATCAATAAATCCAGGCATTATGTCACTGGTTATCCTACTTTTATTCATACTGATCATACAACAATTAAATATCTGATGAATAAACCTATTACTAATGCCCGAGTAACAAGATGGTTGTTACTACTACAAGAATTTGACATCACTATAGTAGATAGACCAGGAAAAGAAAATGTGGTTGTTGATTTTCTCTCAAGATTATATATAAATGATGATAATTTACTTGTTAATGATTCTTTTCCAGATGAACATTTGTTTGCAGTATCTATTCACTCACCTTGGTATGCATACATTTCTAATTATTTGGTTGCAGGGAAGGTACCTCCCCATTTATCTCCTCGAGAAAGAAGGAAGATTATTAAGAAGTGTGCTCGGTATAGTTGGATAGGAGGATACCTTTTCTACAGAGGACTAGATCAGGAAATTAGGAGATGTGTAAGGGATGATGAAGTGTATGATCTACTGAAATCTTTCCATGATGGCCCTTGTGGGGGTCATTTTTCTGATAAAAGGACCGGGCATAAAATTTTAAGGATGGGCTATTTTTGGCCCACCATATTTCAAGATGCCAAGAAACACGTTCAAACTTGTGACAGTGTCCAACGAATGGGTCAGCCAAATCATAGGGATGAGATGCCTCTCTAGCCTCAAGTAGTTTTAGAGCCTTTTGAGACATGGGCCATGGATTTCATAGGGCCCATTAACCCACCTTTAAATCAAAAAGTCTATATATTGGTATGTACAGATTAAAGAACCAAGTGGGTTGAGGCGAAATCACTCATTAGGGCCTTAGAAGAATCTATCTTAGAATTCTTGTTTGAAGATATCTTTGTTAGGTTTGGATTTCCTAGAGAATTAATAACTGATGGAGGACCCCCTTTCACATCACATAAACTTGAATCCCTACTCAATAAATATCATGTTTTACATAGAATAGCTTCTCCATACCATCCACAAGGAAATGGCCAGGTGGAAAGTACCAACAAAGTTATCGAAGCCATTCTTACTAAAACAGTGAGAGAACATCATCGGGATTGGACAGACAGATTGCATGAAGATCTATGGGCTTACCGAACTACTGGGAGAAACACAACTGGTTTTTCTCCTTATGAGTTGGTATATGGAAAAAGCCCTATTTTTTCCATTGAATTCGAAATCAAACCTTAAGAACTTCATCAGCAGTCAACCTTGACTTGACTATGGCACATAAGGCCAGACTGCAGTAGCTCAATGAGATTGATGAAAAGCGTTTGGACGTTATTCATCAAACCTCGGTGATTCAACAACAGAGAACAAAATGGCATGAACAAGTCATCAAGAAGAAATTATTCCAGAAAGGAGATTGGTCTCTGTTGTATGATTCACGCTTTAAAGAATTTAAGGGTAAGCTGTGTACATGATGGATAGGACCTTATGAGGTAGACAATGTTTTTCCCAATGGGACAGTCAGGTTGATCATTATTGATGGATCCAATACACAGTGACATGAAGATGGTCATCGTCTGTGCTTGTATCAACATCCACTGTCCAAGGAAGAATTCAAATATAGATGTACAACTGATACAGGTTATCAATTCTTAAAAGGAAAGGAGCTTTCTCCTTCCCCTTCTGAACCTTAGGACTTATTTTGCTCAAACCTTGTATATAAATAAACTCAGCAAAATTTGAATTTCTCTGTTTTTGTTTGATTTTTTTTACTATGATAGTAAATTCAGCCTTGAAGGGTATCAAGAATTTATGTGTGTGCAGATGAATTGATGAACAACAAGGTTGAGTACAGCTAAAAAAAAAAAGAGGAGTCAAATGATTAGTTTATGGAAGTTGAAAAACTTCCTAAAAACTAAGTGATGCAGCGTTTGGCCGATTTCCATGCTTTTACACCCATTTCCGATACATTGGCCATTTTTCCTGTTGTTACACCCATTTTTGATAAATTGGTCAATTTTCTTGCTGTTACACCCATTTCCGATAAATTGGCCGATTTTCATGCTGTTACACCCATTTCCGATGAATTGGCCGATTTTCCTGTTGTTACACCCATTTCTAATAAATTGCCCAATTTTCATGTTGTTACACCCATTTCCGATAAATTGGCCACTTTCCATACTGTTACACCCTTTTTCGATCAATTGGCTGATTTTCTTGTTGTTACACTGATCTCCGATAAATTGGTCGATTTTCCTGCTGTTACACCCATTTCAGATAAGTTGGCCAATTTCCCTACTATTACACAATGGTCGCTTTTCATGTGGTTACACCATTTTATTTTTCCGACCATCTCATTTGTTGTTACACCTACCTCCACCATTCTAGCCGAAGTACCTATTGATACACTAATCGTTGTTATTCTTTCTTGCCACTTCACTCTTTCTTTTTCTCATTTCTGCTAATGCTGCTACTCCAGCTCTATAATCTTTACATGTTGCAACACTGTTGATTTGCTAATACTGCAGCTATCTTTTCCGCTTTCTCTATCTGAAAGTGATGTTTCATAATTACTTGACTTCACATCCGACGATTTTCAACTGATCAACTACAGAAAGGACTCCATCTCTGCTCTCGTTGTCATATCATCATTTCTCACACTATCCTTCATCATGTCAGCTATTCCACTTAACTCAAATGACGGTTGGATAGTGTGATTACTCCGACAGACCGTTATGTGCGGTAAGATATGAGGTACGTGACTAATCCTACATGTTAAAGTAATGAAGATATAAAAGCATTCTTTCTTGTTTTCTCACCTCTTGTGCTAA
Source organism: Picea sitchensis (assembly GCA_010110895.2). Taxonomy (NCBI): domain Eukaryota; kingdom Viridiplantae; phylum Streptophyta; class Pinopsida; order Pinales; family Pinaceae; genus Picea; species Picea sitchensis. The sequence continues at coordinate 101,765 of SNQJ01S0070900.1, forward strand.
ATTGGTGCACTTGGAGCCAATCCGATTAGTTGGGGGGGAAATGCAAATCTAGTCGTCGAAGTTGTATTTTATACTTACCTCCACCACCTTTTTGACCACACTTCTTTTTGCTGAGACATTGTATTCTATATTCAAACCACGTTCGAACCTGCTGCGTTTTTGGTTTAGGTGCTAGTCTCTCCTCCTATGTGCCTGTTAGACTCTCAAGCAATATCATGGGAGGATCAACTGTGAGGTGTGAACCCGCAAATTTGGACACTTTGTTGTTACACCCAGAGGCCTACCAAATATTTCTCCAGGCCGACTGGATATCGTATTTTAAGAAGTTGAAGGGGTTTAATGAAGATGAGGTATTGGAGTTTAGTCAAAATATCACCGAAGGATATTCAATGGTGAATGGGGTAAGGATTCCAGTATCAGAAGAAGGCATTGTTGCTGTGATAGGGTTGCCAACAACAGGGGACCAATGGTTTAACAAAAAAACACATCTTCTGGATGCTTAGAAGGATTTCCTCATTGACAATGAGAAAATTCAGACAAAAGGCAGAGGTGCAGATGTCAATTCCTTACCAGAGCCATGGGGGAAAGTTGCAGAGTTTGCCAAAAGGTACATTACCTGTGAAGGTAGGTACCAAGTTGTTTATTTTTCTAATTTCATCTTATTATCACATATGCGACATCAGAAATTCATAAACATTCCTTATTGTCTCCTCCATTCATTGAATAACATGGCTCATTTTGTAAAAAAATCCAAGAACCCCAAGAACTGCCTTTCTAATCACAGAATCATCGGACTATTAATTCACAAAGGTATGGGAATTTACAATAACCCATTACCTATTGTAGCAGACCAGCCACATTCTATACCTGCAGATACGATTGGACCTCTTCCTGAGTCTCTGCCCTCGGCTGCAATAGCAGTCCAAACCCCTACTGTCATTGCCCATAAGACAACCCAGAGAAGTAAATGCACAACCCACGTCCATCCTAGCACCAACCAGATAAGCCTTGATGGAGTTGAATTGACACAGCCTGTAGTTGTGATCACACCAAACGATGAACAACCAGCTACTAGACCAAGACATGAATCACAACCCTTGGCCGCGATAGGTGTTATTGNCTAGATCACCTAGAAAGCGAACAAGGTCAGAATGGTCCACTAGAACAACAAGTCTGACTACCCCTTCTATTGTTCCACTGACAGTAACACAAGAGCCACCTATTGCTACAACAACTGTTCCAAGCCCTAATATCACTGTCGATGGATTATCTCAGAAAAGAAAACGTCCATTCAAGGGAAAATGTCGGAAATACCTTGACCAAATTACATTAGCAGCAAATCAGAACCCTTCTACTGCTGTGATAGATAACTCTACAGAGATACGTATACCAGGTTTTACTTTGTGAAAAGAACTTCAAGAAACTATTCTATCAATTCAGACTGAATGTACTCAAATTGCAGCAGAATCATCATCTCTGTTTGATGATTTTCTGCATCATACGTCAAGTAACAATGTACAGATCATAGTAGACCCATGTATACCATAATTTTCTACTTGTGTGGTTGAGGAAGAACATCTTGTTCCTCCTCCAACAACGAAGAAGAAAGCCTCTGATTTCGTTTCTATTTTACCTAGGAGAAGAACCAGGTCTACTAGGTTTGCAGAAGAAACAATTGGATGGCAAGCTATGGAACAGGCTATTCCTATTCTTCATCCATTATCCTCTATGGTTGATGAAGGGACTTCCACACAAGAACCAGTCTCTTCCAGTGAACTAACAGTGCCAGTAGAGACAGTTGCAAACGATGGGACTGGTATACAAGAACAAGTCCTGCAGCATGAAGTTGTTCCACAAGAAACAACTATTGACAGTATAACTGCCCCACAAGAACCAGTTACAAATAATATTGAGGATGTGCCACTTGACCAATTATTTGCCCAAATTGAGACAAAGATAAGGAATACAGAAAACTCCAAAATTACTACACTCATAATAGAGAATAAAAGCCTCAAAGCAGAGTTAAATACCCTGAAACAAGAGGTGGAGACTGCTCGACAGAAGAATCCAAAAGGGATAACCTTGGACATCCTATCACTAAAAAAATATGTTATGGACATAAATAAAGAACTCGTGTGGTTTGAGTCTAGAAACATTTACTTTGAGGCAGGTTACAAGATAGTAAAAGTGTCGGTTGATGTAGGACCAACAACTCTCTCGGTCAAGAATGAACATGCAATCACTGCTACACATAGACTAGCCAAACTGAGGAGATCTCAACGTCATAAGGTAGTTGTTGGCTTACCAGCAGCTTTCAAACAAGAACCTTTGTTTCCCTCACGATTTTTTATTCAAGAAACTCAAATTGATTCTGTTCTTCAAGACAAAGAAACTCAAACAGATTGTTGACACAACAAATTTTCTTTTTAACACAACATTTTTCCATACAGGCACTTAGCAATTTATCTTAGCAATTTTGCACTCGAGGAGCCAATTCCCTAATTCAACAACAAATTAAGGTTTAAATGTGTTTTTCATGAGGACATGCAATGTCTTTAGTTGGGGGGCATGTTAGGACCCAAAAATGTCCCTTTTTCATCACATCTTTTGCCTAATCAACCTTATCATCTCTAAGCTAATGCCTACTATAATGTGTGCTAAGACCTTTTTTTTCCCAAGGTATGAATCATTTATCTTGCTTTTATATTTTCATTTACTTAGCATGTTTGATTGGTAACGTTCACATGTTTTACCCATAAAATGATTCAACTAATGATCGAAATGTATAGAACAACCAAGTCTTAAAGAATGGTCATTTTTGTTACACCAGTTGTTACAACTATGCGCCAATCTTGGAAGTTGTTACAGCTATGCGCCAATCTTGGAAGTTGTTACAGCTATGCGCCAATCCTGGAAGCTCTTACATGACTATTGTAATAGGTGCCACCGATTCTACTGTTACACGACTGCTGCAAAAAATGTCACTGATCTTGAAAGTTGTTGTTGTTACATGTTTTAACTTACAATATTAGTTCTAGATCTTGTATTAATGATATCATACAAACAGCTTGTGAACTGGGGATTCTCAAGGCTGTTCTGATTTTGTTTTAACTAGATGACTCTGACTTTAAATAACAGAGCTTTTGTAATCAGAGGGACAGATTTTTACTACGAGAAAGTGAAGTGAAGTAAAGCTTATTGTACACGAACATTTTGGCAAATCAATAGAAGAATGGATTGAATTTCTTTAGCAAACTATATCCTATTTCTTTGAGAGGATTCGGTTAGAAGGAAAGGGCCCACCTTCCTCATAGATTCCCCTCTGTTTTGAATTCTAGAATAGATTTTTTTAATGTGAATGATTTATCTGTTAAACAATTCTAGAATATGGTTGATGTTACAGTCTAGTTCCTTCTTGTTAGATGCGCATAAATATGTCTCACGAGAATTAAAATTCGATTGTTGAACACTGTTGGATAACTGCTTTCCCTTTTTCTACATTAGATTAAAATATTGTTTTCAAATAAAAGAAAATAAAAGTGTGAATTACTTTCTTGTAATAAGTAGATTTATTTCTATAATTAGTAGAGAACTTCTTCCTACAAAAGTAAAATAGAAAGTTAGATTAGAGTAGGTAATCCAGGACTCTTATACACTCATCAGTTTAGATTTCAACTATGATTTCAATTATGTACAACTCCAGCTGTATCAGCGTAATTGTGTTAGTGATAATTTTTGTTTCTTTTTCCCTACTACAATTAGATTAGTGTTTCTTCCATAATCTAGCATAGACTGTGCACAATTATCTTGAAACAACAAACTTCCCTGGGTTGACAATTTATATTGAACACCTTAATTTTCTATTCATTTAGACAATTAAAGTGCCCAACACCAGGTTTTTGCAGTCATGGGGGAATGAGTCATTCATCCTAACCTTTCACTTAACATTCATTCATATATTATTCATGCTTAATCATAACAACATAATAGCATGTGACAGATTCTTCTTACTTAACCATTCAACCAGTGTGCGGAACTATCAGACACATCTAACAAAAACATATTAACCATTCATTATATGTGCGCATTAAATAAGAAAACAAATAATAACAACATACAAATAAGAACACAAGGATTTAATCTAGTTCACCCCAAACTGGGCTACATCCACAACAGTTGGTTTCTTATATTATGCATTCATATTCTTTTGTACAATAGGTGTATATTGCACTCATACATTGATCTTCAGTAAAACCCCAACCCTGCCCAAGTTGTTCTATGCTGCAGTGCACACATACCTCTCGAATGATATTCAAATCAGCTCATACTCATCAAATTGACACAACATTGATTGACTCTTCAACACCTGCACCATAAACTAACGAAGAGTAGCTAGTAACCAAAAAACAATTAATCACGAGCAACCTCTACCTAAAAACCCATTACATATTTATAGTATTTCATTAGGGCTAGGCCTGTTACAAAGTGGACAAAATTTCCCAAAACTCCTAAATAACTTCCACCTTTTTCACACTGACTCCTGAAAATGTGTTAACTTCTTTCCGCACACGCAACTCCTTTGCCAAAATGTCACGCAATCCACTTCTCTGCCAAAACATTGTGTGATTCCCAAAACTGACCTGCTCCAACAATATTTTACGAAAATAAGATTCACTACTTGGGGCATATTATTTCATTAGATAGGATAGCAGTTGATCCCGATAAGATAGAGGCCATTAGAGGGTGTCCAACACCAAGAAATGTGATAGATTTCGAACCATTTATGGGTCTTTCTGGTTATTATCGAAGGTTCAAAAAAGGGTTTTCAAAGATTGCAATCCCAATAACTTCTTTGCAACATATTATTTCATTAGATAGGATAGCAGTTGATCTCGATAAGATAGAGGCCACTAGAGGGTGTCCAACACCAAGAAATTTGATAGATTTCGGACCATTTATGGGTCTTTCTGGTTATTATCAAAGGTTCAAAAAAGGGTTTTCAAAGATTGCAAGCCCAATAACTTCTTTGCAAAAGAATGGAGTGAAATTTGAATGGAATTCCAAGTGTGAAAAAATATTTCAATAGCTAAAAGACATATTGACAAGTGCACCAATATTAAAGATTGTAGATCCAGATGAAGACTTTGTGGTGTGCACTGATGCATGTAAGGAAGGGCTCAATGGAGTCCTCACTCAAAAATATAATGTGGTATGTTATTAGTCTCGAAAATTAAAGGAGAAAGAGAAGAATTATGATACTTATAACTTGTAATTAGCATCCATTGTACATGCAATAAAAATGTGGATACATAACCTTATGGATCAAATATTTGAGTTAAGAACAGACCACTTCGGTCTGAAGCATTTATTTGGACAACCAACATTAAATGCTAGACAAACTATGTGGCTGGAATTTCTTAGTGAATATGACTTCTAAATTAAGCAGATCAAATGGAAGGAAAATCAAGAGGTTGACACACTCAGCGGAAGAGCTCATGAAATGCATATTTCAACCATTATCATGTTCAACACATTTAAGAGACAAAATTTTATAAGTTGCAATATCTAAAAATAAAAGAGACATTACAGTAAGGAAATTTATAGTAGAAAATAAATTATTACGAGTTGAAAGAGGATGGAATCCTCATGTACAAGGGGAAAATATATGTGTCAAATTTCGTAGAGATGAAAAATATGGTGCTAACGGAAATTCATAATGTGTCATATGTTGGGAATCCAATATATTATAATACAATTGCAGTTGAAAGAAACCAATACTTTTGGCTAGGAATGAAGAAAGAAGTGGGTAATTATATTTCTAGGTGTCTAGAATTCCAAAAGATGAAAATATAACATAGACATCCAACAGGGCTGCTACAACCATTGTCCATTCCTGAGTGGAAATGAGAAGTTGTTACAATGGATTTTATTACAAAGATTCCCAAACAATGAAGAATCATGATTCCAACATGGTGGTGGTAGATAAATTAACAAAGGAAGCACATTTTATTAAATATTGCAGATATCTACATGAAAGAGGTTGGCAGGATACATGGGGTGCCTAAGGAAATTGTTTCGGACAAAGATCCAAAATTCACATCTAATTTTTGGAAAGGTATTTTTAAAGGATTTGGAACAAACTTAAATATCAGTACAACGTGTCACCCAGAGTCAGATGGGAAAATAGAGAGGAATGACATAATCATTGATGACATGCTCAGAATATATGTGATGGACTAACCATCAAAGTGGGAAGATTGTATCCACTTAGTAGAGTTTGCTTACAATAATGGGTATCAAGCCTCATTAAAAATGATCACATTTGAAAAATTGTATGGAAAAAAGTGTAACACACTAGTGAGTTGGGATAACCGAGCAAACAAAGCTATCATTGGACCATATTTGTTGAGAGAAATCAAAAAGAAGATGACAAAGATTAGGAAGAATTTAAAGGCTTCCCAAGACAGGTAGAAAACTTATGTAGACAAGAATAGAGTTTTTAGATATTTTAAAGTGGGAAAACATTTTTTCCTAAAAGTGAAAGTGAAAATAAGTTTGTTAAGATTGGGTTGCTACCCAAAGTTGAAAGAAAGACATTGTGACCCTTATGAAACATTAGAGAAGACAGGGCCCATTGCATACATACTAGCATTTCCTGCATCCATGAGAGTGCATAATGTATTTCATATGTCATTATTAAATAAATATGTTCCTTACTCTAGCCACATAATTGATTGGACTGTGATCCAGGTGGAAAACGAAGGGGATTTCCGGGTGGAACCAATATGCATCTTGAACCAGAAATTCAAAGTGCTTAGGAAAAAAATCATAGGGTTGGTAAATGTTCAATGGACCTACTACGATCATGAATATGCAACATGGGAACATGAAAAAACTATGCGGGAGGAATACCCACAATTTTTTGTCAATTTTGAAGAAAATAGAAATTGAAAATGCAAGACTTCATTTTTGGGTTGCTAGAGATTAAGAAACACATCTTAGAATTATGGTTACCTATGCTAAAATCGTTGATAAAAGAATGGTTCACCCTAATGGACTAATATTAGTGAAGGGGGTATATTCCTTGGGTCAACAAGTTGATATAAATATGAGATTTTGGTTGGGACTGTTGTTGGAGGATAAAAATTCAAGAATTTTGTTTTCTTTTCTGAATATTGTAATGTGATGTAAATTTGTATATGTATTCAACATGGTGTTATGCAGTGAGGATAGTGCACAATTGTAAGGGAGGGGGAATGTAACATCCCCACTATAATCCCCATTTTAATTTATGCATAATGTAGATATGAATGTGGTAGCTATGACCAAGTGATGTAATATGTGAATGTATTTTATGTTTTTAAATAAATAAAATGTGATTCCAACTGTTGGGCGATATGGACAGAGATGGGGGGTGATTTTTTAATAAGAGAATAGAGTTTATAATAGGAATCCAAGGGGGGGAATTAATTATGGGTATTAATTCAACCCATTTTCTTGAATTTTATTATCATTAGGGATAACTTCTAATTTCTCTTTGAGTGTATGAGATCTCAATAATTAAACTAATTAAGAGGGTGGGTGTGAGAGTCACACCCCATAGTTATTGTAGAGTATGGGGTTGATTACAATTAGTTTGGGAAAGAGTGTAAGTCAAGAAAATAATCCAAAATAGAGGAAATTTGTATGGGAAGTTGCGGGTAGTCCTTTTACATTTAGTTTTACAAGAAAAACTAGCAAAGGGCAGAGAAAAAAAGAACACATGAGAAAGAGCAAGAAGACTGGGAAAATTATGGAGCATGTTGGAGCGTTTTGAATATTAATATTGAAGATCCAGGTTGTTAGGACTAAAGAGTGAACTCTTGTGTGAGTTTCATTGTAACAACAAGTGTCGTTGTTGTCACTGGTAGTTTTCTTGGCAGTGAGTTCCCTTGAGTTCTGCAAGATACCAGATATATGAAATATGCAGAACAGAAATGAAATGCTAGAAATGACAGAATAGCAGTAAAATATCCATCATAATCTTCACAATACACAAAAATGATATACGAAATAGCAACAGAAACAACACTTTGATAAGATAGCAATGTTCACAGGCCTCT
>SNQJ01S0070901.1:3879-27216 GCA_010110895.2 Picea sitchensis
TCCTTTCCTTGTCTTTCCCTTCCATGCCATACCATGGCATGCCTTTCCTTGCCTTGCCATTCCATGGCATGCCTTTCCTTGCCTTGAATTTCCATGCCATGCCTTTCCTTTTCATTATTTTCCTTGCCTTGTCTTTCCTTTCCATTCATTTCCTTGCCTTTCTTTTCCATGTCTATCCTTTCCTTGCCTTGCATTGCCATACCTTGCCATGACTTCCCATGTCATGCCTTTCATTGCCTTGCCTTGTCTTTTCTTGACTTTCCATGCCATGCCTTGACTTGCCATGCCATGCCTTGCCTTTCCTTGAATTTCCATGCCATCCTTTGCATTTCCATACCTTGCCTTTCCTTTCCATGCCTTTCATTTCCTTTCCTTTCCTTGCCATACCTATACCTATACCTGCTTTGGGGGAAAATTCCCCTAGTCAGGGTCTAATGGCTAGGCAGAGCGATGACTCCTTAAAAGACATAAACTAACCTATTATTTACAAATTAAACTAGGTATTATGATTGCTAAGGAAAAGAGGAACCAGATTAAGGTAGGCACCTTGTGTCCTTTTGTTCTTAGTAGATCCCCTTTGTCCTCTATTTTCTCTTGAATTGCATGCCTCCTCCCAAAGCTGACTTGAAACAACTCAGAAAGCAATCTACAACAACATATATGCAATCATTGAGATCATTTATATGTCTAGGTACTCATGAGATAGATTACAAACATAAGAAAAAAGACACATTAATTTGTTAAAGGAAAGCTCTCTTTTATTAATAAAAAGAAGGTGAATTACAACCAAAATCTTGTCGACACTACTCCACAAACCTCACATGGGTTCCTCCAATGAGACTCCAAGTGCATTAATTCCATAGAAAACTCCTCACAATCCACATGTCAAATTAAGGAGTTTGATGGATTTCATAAGGAGGATGATGGACCAGGAAAGTTGAGGATGGATACTCAGAACTGAATGCATAAACTCAGAGAGAAAGAATGAGAAATTTGGGCAGAGTTTCTTTTCTCTTTCATTCCATATTCTCAAATGACCCCACTAAACCCCTTTTTCATATGGAAATTAGATGGTTATTTGGTTATGGGAAGGGCTACACGAGGTAAGAATGGTTATGCAACCCAAAATAGCCTGTAAATCTCATTAGAGAGAGCGAAATTTTTATTTTTTGCAAATTTTGAGAGTAAACGCGGTTTTTATATGTATCAAATAGCATATGTACACAGGCTGCATGTATCTTAGGTTGCATACATATTGAAAATTTGATTTTTTAAGAAGGAAACTTAGCAAAAGTGGTATCAAAGTGTATGAGTGTCTAAACCAAATCTCAAACTGTATAAGGGTGGAATTTTAGAGATATAAAAATACCTAAAACTTGCCATGCTATGCATTGCCTTGCATTGCCATTTCTAGCCTTTCCTTGCCTTGCATTTTTCTACCTTGCCTTGACTTGCCATGTCATGCCTTACATTTCCTTGCCTTTCATTTCCCTTCCTTTCCTTCCCATGCCATGTCATTCTGTGCCTTACCTTGTCATGTAATGCCTTTCCTTGCCTTGTCATGCCATGCCTTTCCCCTCCTTGAATTTCCATGCCATGCCTTGCCTTGCCATGACTTGCATTGCTTTTCCTTTCCTTTCCATACATAGACCTAGACCTATGCCTAGAATTTTCCTTACCTTTCCATGCCATGCATTGACTTACCATGCCTTGCCATGTCTATCCTTGCCTTGTCTTGCATTTCCCCGCCTTTCCTTGACTTTCCATGCCATGACTTGCCTTTATATGCCACGCCTCACCTTGACATGACATTCCTTGTATTTCCTTGTGTTTAATTTCCTTGGCTTTCCATACCATTCCTTTCCTTGCTAGTATTTTCCATGTCATGCCTTGCCTTTTGATTCCTTTCCTTGTCTTTCCATGCCTTGCATTTCCTAGCCTTTCCTTACCATACCTAGATCTAGACCCATACCTAGAAAATTCCTTGCAATACCTTGTCATTCCTTCCCTTGCCTTGCCATGTATACCCTTTCCTTTCCTTTCTCTGCCTTTCCTTGACTTGCCATGTGATTCCTTTCCTTGATTTTCCATTCCTTGTCTTTTCTTCCCTTGCCATTTCTAGCCTTCCCTTCCCTTTCCTTAACTTGTGATGCCATGCCTTTCCTAGCCACACCTTGCCTTGACATGCCTTTCATTGCCTTGCCTTGCATTGCCTTGTCTAGCCATACCATTTCTTGCCTTGAATTGTCATTGCATGCCTTTCCTTGTCATTCCTTTCCTTAACTTTCCTTGTCTTACCTTGCAATGCCTTGCATTTCCTTTCCTTCCCTTGCATTTCCCTACCTTTCTTTTACTTTTCATGCTACCTTGCCTTTCCATTCCATGCCATGCCATACCTTGCATTACATTACCTTTCCTTGCATTACCTTGCCTTGCCTTGTATTTCCATGCCATGCCATGCCATGCCTTGTGATTCCATGCCTTGCCTTTCCTTTCCTTGACTTGTCATGCGATGAATTTCATCTCCATGTCTTGCCTTGCCTTTCTTTTCCATACCTAGATCTAGATCTATACCTATACCTTTCCATGCCATGCCATTCCATACCTTGTATTTCCTTGCATTACATTTACTTGCCTTGCATTACCTTTCCTTTCCTTGCCATGCCATGCCTTGCCTTTCCATGCGATGCCATGCCTTCCCTTGCCATGTGATTCCATGTCTTTCCTTGCCTTGAATTTCCATGCAATGAATTGCCTCACCATGCCTTGCCTTGCCTTTATTTGCTATACCTAGACCTAGATATATACCTAGATCTTTCCATGCCATGCCTTTCCATTCTTTTCCTTTCATTTCCATGTCTAACCTTGCCTTTCCTTGCATTGCCCCGCCTTTCCTTGACTTTTCATGCCATGCCTAGTCTTTCCATGCAATGCCTTGCCTTGCCTTTCCATGCCATGTCTTTCCTTTCCTTTCCTTGAATTGCCTTGCCTTGCATTGTCTTGGCTTACCTTGCCTTTCCATGCCATACCATGCCATGCCTTTCCTTTCCATGCCTTTACTTTCCTTGCCTTGTTATAACTAGACCTAGACCTATACCTAGACCTTGCCTTTCCATGCCTTGCCAAGCCTTTCCTTGCCTTGTCATGTCTAGCCTTTCCTTGCATTGCATTTCCTTTCCCTGCCTTGAATTTTCATGCCATGCTCTTCCTTGCCATGTCTTCTCTTTCCATACCATGTCTTGCCGTGCCTTTCCTTGTCTTGTCATGCCTTCCATTTCCTTGCCTTCCTTTGCCATACGTAGACCTAAAAATATACCTGGACCTTTCCTTCCCATGCCTTTCCTTGTTTACCCTTTCCTTGTCATGCCATGCCATGCCTTGTCCTACCATGATATACCATGCCTTGCATTTCCTTGCATTGCATTGCCTTGTCGTGCATTTCATTTCCTTGCCTTGCAATGCCATGACATGTCATTCTTTGCCTTGCCATTCCATGCCTTGCCTTTCCTTAAATTTCCATGACATGCCTTGCCTTTCCCTACCTTGAATTTCCTTTCCATGCCTTGCAATGATTTTCCTTTCCTTTCCATACCTAGACCTAGACCTAGACCTATACCTAGACCTTGCCTTTCCATGCCTCACCTTTCCTTACCATGTCCATCCTTTCCTTTCCTCGCATTGTGATGCCTTGCCTTGAATTTCCATGCCATTCTTTTCCATTCCATGCCATGCCATCCCATGCCATGACATCCCATGCATTATATTGCCTTGCCTTGCCTTGGCATGACATGCCATGCCATTCCATGCCTTTCCTTGCATTGACTTTTCATCCCATGCCTTTCCTTGCCATGCTTTTCCTTTCCTTTCCTTTCCATGCCTTGCGTTGACTTGTCTTGCATTTCCATAACTAGACCTAGACCTTGACATAGAACCATGCCTTGTGTTGCCTTGACTTGGCATGCCTAGCATTGCCTAGCCTTTCCATGTCTTGCCTTTCCTTTCCCTACCATTCCGTGCCTTTCCATGTCTAACCTTTCCTTGCCTTGCCTTTCTTTTCCATGCCATATTCCTTGCATTTCCTTGCCTTTCATTAATGATATAGTGGGAAAACCCTTATAGGGACTACACCAAGGGTCTAAAGTGTAGGCAGAGAAAACTGTCTAAAGTCTCCTACTTTTAATCACTATCCCAACATTACCCCACAATCCTACATAAAAGACAAGAGAGAGGGATTTGGTAGGCCTACCTTAAACTCCACATCCCGTGTCGATCCCTTTGTGCTTGGTTGTTTCCTGACTGCAAATCTCCTCCCAAGGCTGACCTGCATTCATCAAAAGACAAACAAGAAACTACAAGCATGCATTCTACATATGGATTAGTGGGTTAGACATAAAAAACAAGAAATGTAAACAAATCCTATAAGTTTAAGATGTTGTTTGACAGGATGAAAAAACTACTTCTTTATATTAATCTAAAAAAAAATCACTTACAACATGAGACTAGAACTACTCCTCGAACTTGGTCCTAGGATCCTCTTCACTATGCACTAACTAATTCCACGTATTCTTCTCCTCTTCAATTCTCTCTTAGGGAAATGGTAAGGGATTTTCAATTGGGGAAAAGGGGGATTGATAAAAATGGCCAGAGTTTCTTTTCTCTCGTGCTTCCCTTTGCAATGGGACCCCAATCCCTTCTTTTATAGGCAAAAAGGGATAGTAACAATTGGGTTGACTAGCTATGGGTAGTCAAACGGTTAAGTAACGACCCAGAAACCAGTATCCTATGCAATTTTCCACTTTTTGCGATATTCTGTGAGTGTACGTGGGTTGTAATGGGTCAGAAGGCATGTGTACGTGGGCAATAATGGTGCAGGGCACATACACCTTCAAAGAAATGGTTTTTTGAGAGCTTGTTTAGTGATCGCTTGGGCGCAAATATAGCAAGTTAGATGGCCTGATGCCAGGTATGCATGTCTGGTGCAATTTAGGGTTATAACAGATACCCGCTAATGTGTGAGGTCAGAAGAGAATATGATGGTCGAAATGCATTACAAATATTCACCACTATACGACATGAGTGAGACCAGGGACTGGAGTTCAAGAGGTGCCATCTTCAAAAATAACAATTTGTCTCACTGAGGAGGGCATACCCATGCTTGGAATGAAATAAAATCATGGTTGTCAATCAATTACATTGCATATCCATGTCATATAACTATATAAAGTGTAGCCGCGAGTAGTACACAACAGATCTACATCTCAAAAATCAAAAGATATACATGTATATTATCCATCTTCAAGAATCCAATGACGCCTGATGGCTAGAGATGAGGTATTTAGAGCTCGAGCAACAACTTCAAAATATTCAAAACTCGAGTAGGAGTGTAATATGAGTGTACGACTTTTCTACCCAGAGGTCTTCGATGGCTCGTTGGGAACAGACAAGAGGATCTTGATGATCAGGCATAGAAATTCATTGATTTTGAGCAAGGACTTGATTGGTCTTTTGGGGTGGTCGGGCATGAGGACACGAGAAAAAATGCAGAAGGGTTGAATCATTTTTAATAAGAATCCCCTTGTACAAAAGCATGAAAAAAGATGAGACTCAGGGAGCATGGCATTGACACAAGTTCATGATGTAGGAGGCAACATAAACTCTCCAAATGTGTAGAAGGGTAACCAAACAGAGGAGGACACAACTCTATGTAGCAAGAACAGATTCCTAAGGTCATATTGAATCCTAGAACTTGACTTACAAACAGAAGGATGTGCTTTGTCCAAGGGCGACTCATTGTGCTGTCAACAAAAAGAAAATACATTTTCCTTCCTCTTTTTGGGGTATATTTGATTTTTTTGTCTTTTTCAATAATTGTGGAAAGTTTTGAAAAAGAATAAAGAATGCTATGTTACAAAGGAGGATCGAGTGTCACAGACATACTAGTTCCAAGTGAAAGGAACACATTAATGCTTGGAGGAAGGGGACATATGCAAGAAAAAGGACACTCGGGAAAAATCCTCCATGGGTCAAGGTGTCAAGACGCAGAGGCAAAGTGCTACAAGGCTTGTGTATGAGGCATTCTTTAGATGGTTCAGTTGAGAGAAAGATGGAGCTAGCATTAGGCCAAAGATGTAGGAATGAAAATGTGATTAATAAGACATAATGATAACATCCTTTGATTTAATTTTAATGAGCCCAGAGAAGGTAAGCTCGATGGTTTTTCATTTTTAGGGAGTCTAAAAAAATGTAAAAGGAGACTCCACGGAGGTACATTTTTCGAAGGTAGTCTAGTCAGCTCGAAAAAGGGATAAACTAGAACCGAACATACGTCTCTTCAAAATCATTTTAACGAGTGTGACAAAGACAACATCACTCAACAATGTTTTCATATTTAAGGAGTTTTAAAAGAGATTAACTATGGGCTTTGTAAGGGGTGTTCTTCTGGACCAATTTAACGAGTGTGAAGAAACAAGGTCACTCAACTATATTTTCAATTTTAGGGAGTCTGAAAAGAGATTAACTATAGACTTCGTGGGGGTTCCTTTTTTGTAAGTTTAGTCCCTCAAGCCCGAAAAAGGGTTAAATCTATACCTGAGAATACTCTTCTAGAGAACCAAGGATCCTAGAGTATACCTTTGTCCATACTTTTGACCATCCAGACTGAAAAATGGGTAAACTACCGCTCGATAGACATGCCTTCAAATTTTAGTTTAGCGAGCGTGAAGGGAAACAAGATCGCTCGAAATTCTTTTCATGTTTAGAGGGTATGAAAAGGGCTTAAATGAAGACTCGTTGTGCTTTTGGGAGTCCCGAGGGTGAGGTCAAGAGTGATAATGAATCATGCAAATGAGTCTCAAACTCGTAATAAAGAAAAAATACTAAGGACTCCCGAGCCTATAGTCATTAGTGACGACATGGACACTAAAGTGCAACTAGGATCTACCTAGGGAATCCATGTGAAGGTAGGATCTACCACTAAATTATGACACTTTTAGAGAAGGAGTGAGGGTTCTGTGTCGCAATTCGGTGGGATCGATCCTATGGTAAAGCGAAAAATACAATGAGGTGCAACAAGTGGAGGTGGAATCCTATCTTACATGCACGAAGTTGGAAAAATGAATTTTTACCAAAAGACCTTTAAAACTGACCCATCTCTCAAAAACATTCTCAATACCCAAAGCAACACTTATCGTAACATCCCCTGAGAAACTCAAGAACCATAGTAAATTATTTTCAAGCTAGAAAAAATGGCAAAAGGGTCCAAAAAATGACAAAAAGGGGGCCAAAAAAGTCTATAAATAGAAAGCTGGCAACTCATTATTACCATTCTAATTTGAGAATTGACCAAAAAGTAAACAAACACCACTTTTCCAAAAATAGTTGATTCTGGGAGCTTCAGTGGACGAAACGAACTTCCATTTGGACCAAGTAAGTACACATTAACCTCTATTGCATTTCTATCTTTCATTTTTTCATTTGTTTTTGTGTTTTGGGGGGGAACTGACCTTTAAAGAGGTTGGCCCTACATATATGTGGGCTATCCAAGCTCAGCCTGCATGTACATGTGGGCAGAATATGAACTGCACGTGTGCACACACGATCGTCCTCAAGACAACATGCGTACACCCTTCAATGAGTGGGAAAAATTGAAAATGCAAGGGTTAACTCTCCATTGATTTGTTTTTGCAGGATGTATGTGCATTGGAGAGAGAGGCAACATGAGGACATTGATTTTTTGGTCTCCGAGGACCCTGTTGCTATCATTGTTTTGTCACAATGCGGGTTGCTAAAGTTCTTCCAGTGTCTATTTATGAGGGCACAACCCAGGTTGCTAAATGCATTGATATATTACTGGCATCCTGACGCAGAGGCATTCATGCTCGAGGGGAAGTCATTGACTCCAATGATTGAGGAAATTTACTTCTTGACTGGTCTCTCGAGGAGAGGGGATCCAGTCAACTTGCGCACTTTTCCCCTCGGGCCTCACAACATTGAGCTGTTGATTGGACTCCATTGTGAGGCTGGTACTGAGAAAGTAGGTTCTCAGATGCCTATACATAAGATCAGAAACCTATCACTCAAAGTGATAGTTCTACTTATTGGGTGGATCACTGGATCCATAGCTTTACATCAGGCTTCCCAGGTGCACATGCATTGTGCGGTATAGTGCTTAAATGCACATATTTTCGACTGGAGTACCACCATGTTGGATTGCATGAAGATACAACTGATAGAGTGTCAGATATGAGAGCACCAAAACTTCGGGTTTGGGAGCATTTTGTACTCCTTTTTCTTCGAGAGGGTACCCAGTCTGAGTCCTTGAGAGACTATATGAGGGCATGAGGCCTCTCTCCCAGCACTATGCAGATGGGCGGTGCTATTGCCACGATAGGGGGGAGGGAGGACCATCGAGGCATTTGATGACAAATTTTTTGAATGGTGGTCATAGAATATTCCGACAATAGAGTACTACCCCTATGCCGAGATCAATTTTTCTAAAGATCCTAACATGCTAGTACCTCCCGGAGCAGAGCGAGGAGAGATGGGTAAGTTTTCTTTTCAAAGTTATTTATTTTTTTATGTATTTTTATATATATAATTTTTTGTATACCAGAGTATCTGACACTTATGTATTTGTTATGTACAGATGTGGGACTATTGTGTCCAACAGACTTTTCGAGGACTAGGCAGTGTCCTTGACCAGAGGYAGGACCAGCTGGAGCCGTTGGACCAACAACAACAGCAGGGGGGGCTCCAGCTGGAGAGGCTGAGAGAGTATTGAGACGGGTAGAGAGGAACCTTACCGCGCTCACTTGTACAATCCCTATGGTGGATATTGAGGATCTCCCACCATCGATGCAACCTCACGTAGTTGGGGTGCCACAGACATGGGTCCAGCTCTTTCGGCGTTTGGAAAATGTTGTTGTTAACTACGGTAGGGCCAAAAGACCCTGCTCTTAGCTAGGCTAGACTACTTACGTGCCGAGAGTACCTTTTGTATATTTTTGAGGGCATAAGTCCCGTGACTCTGACTGAACATATTTTTGAGGTGCTTGCACCCACCCATGTACTCTGATATTTTTTGATATATATAAGGATATTTTTCATCTTTTATGTCTTATAGATTACATCTATTTTACAAATGTATTTACATGTGCATGTGTGTGATTTTTCTTACATGTGTGCAATATGCCAATCTAATACATGATTAGCTAGAGTATCTATGATTTGATTCAATCTCCTAGGAACATGGACATACATAATGTAATCAAAGATTCATTCTAAGAGACGTACCCTAAGGAAACATCAGTGTAGTGTAGGATCTTAAACGTGGTAAACCCCATTTAACTGAGACACAACCACTTGAGCATCTAAGTAGACCTGGAGGTGAGAGATGCCATGAAACAAAGCATCATGAAGAAACTCTAGGACTGCACTGTAGTTGGCGACATTGTTTGTGGCGTCACCTAAATAGATACATTTTGAATATAGCAACAGGCCCTGAGGTGTGAAAATCACCCAAGCTGCGGAAGGAAGACTCTGAGTGTGCCGACTAGCACTATCTACGAACCCAATGAACACCTCTGATTCATTTGACATTTGCCATAGTGAAAAATATGACATCAAAAGTGACATGTCCATAAAACAAATAGATGAAAACTAAAAAGAGAATGTACGGGACTATACATATGTTACAAGAAGTCACCCAAGGAGACCCACCTATGAGTAATACTTCTTGAGGTAGAGCCCATTTCTAGGATCTGCCAAAGAATTTCCCTCAAAGTCCACCAAACAATAATCACCCTTCTTTAGAACCTTCTTCACGATGAAAGGTCCAAACCACATGGGTTTGAACTTGCCTGCCACCATGAGGTCCTTATATTGGTCACATACAAGGACAAGGTCACCTTCAAAGAAAATCTGAGGACGGACCAACCAATCATACTGACACTTGAATTTTTGTTTGTGAGCCTCGTTAGCCAAGGCTGCATCCTGACACTACTCATTTAGTTTCTCAAGATATAATAAACACTCTTCAAGCAGTGAAGTGTCTAGCAATAATTTTACTGCCAAATTTAGAGAGGGGATCTGGCACTCTATAGGCAAGACTACTTCCAACCTGTAAACGAGTTGAAAAGGTGAGAAACTGGTTGCAGTCTTAATAGATGTTCGGTATGCCCATAATGTTGAATATAACATCAAATACCAATTTGACCTGACTGAATCGATCGTTCATTGTAATATAGTCTTAAGGGATTTATTTATAGCTTCCACCCGACCATTCACTTGTGGGTAGTAGGTTGAAGAATGTTCTTGCCTCAACCCAAGCTTTGATGTTAACTCAGACATCATTTTGCTTTGAAAATGACTGCCATGGGCAGTGACAATTTCTCTTGGGATGCCAAACCTTTCTATTATCTGGTTAAACAAAAAAAGAGTTGCGGTCTCGCCATCATCTTTAAATGTTGGCATAGCTTCGACCCACTTCGTGAAGTAGTCTACTGCTACGATGATATAACGGTGCCCCCTTGCGGAAGGAAGGTTGCATGTAGTGTAATCAATCCCTCACTTGGTGAGGGGACCAATTGTGATGATGGGAAACATGGGAGCAGGGTGTGCCCTCATCTTCTGAGAGAAGATCTTACATGGGTGGAACTTCTTGACCAATTCAACACAATCTTTGATTAATGTCGGCCAAAAGTAGTCATCTCGTAGAATATTTTGGGTTTTTTCCAACCCAGACAAATGAATTCCACATGCTCCAGTGTGGCAATAATTAAGCACGATTTATGCTTCTTCATGGGTGAGACATCAATGAAGGATGCAATCTACACCTTGACGATACAAAGTGTCTTCGAGTTTTTGGCCTGATGGCATATCTGACGATGCTCATCACGACAGGAAGAGGTAGGGCACTTCAAAGTTTGGAGATAGACTAGTATATCTCTATACCAGGGGTCCGAAGACGCGATCAGAAACATGTATCCTTTGATAGGTGACTCTTCAGGTATAACATCACCTGATTTGATTGGAAGTTCCGAAATGAGTTCCGCAAAGACCAACGAATTTTTGGATTTCGCTAAAACAAAATCCAAGTCAAATTCCCGGAGGATAACTATCCATATACTGATCTTTCTGCCATCTACTGATCTTTCTGCCAAACAGATTCACAATGGCAATGATAGTCGTCTTGAGAAACAAGATGTAATGACGTAACCATTGGACAACATGAACTGTTGCCAACGCAAGTTTTTCAATGTGGGAATAATTAAGTTCCAGTCCAACCAAGCCCCGACTCAGGTAATAAATCACATATTCTGAGAGAAAATCATCCTCTTGAACCAAGACCATACCAATGGTCGAATCTGCAGTGGCCAAGTACAATAAGAAATATTTATTATAATTGGGTGGACGAAGCAGAGGGGTATACCTAAGGGTGCATTTCAACGCTTCAAAAGAGTGTTGAGCGGCTTCATCCCAATGGAAAGGAATGTCCTTCTTCAATAAATGCATGAAACCCTTTGTGATCTCGGCATAGTTTGCGATGAAATGTCGTAAGAAGTTCGCTTTTCCATGTAAACTTTGAAGCTGAGGGATTGTGCACGGGAGAGGCAACTAAACTATTGCCTCAACCTTTAGAGGATTGACCATGATCCCTATTGTTGAAACTATGAAACCTAATAGACGACCCAATGTTACGCAAAAGATACATTTGTCTGGATTCAAGCAGATCCAATAATAGCGACATCACTCAAAGATAAGTTGGAGGTGTGCGGGATGATAATATCTCTTGCGATATCCCGATGCTAAAACATCGAGATAAGCCTCGAATATGTGTTTGAGATCATAGAAATCAAAAGACATGGACCAATGAAACATAGCTCCAACATTTTTCAGACCAAAAGGCATCTTTTGATAAGTGAATGTACCCCACGGATAGATGAAAGTGATTTTGTGTTGGTCTTCGGGCTTGATCTGTATCTGATTGTATCCTGAAAAAATATCCATGAAAGAAAAGGATTCACAACCTACGCATTCATCAAATATTTGGTCAATAAATGGCATGGGGAAATTGTCTTTAGGACATGCCTTGTTCAAATCATGGAAGTCCGTACATACACGAATCGTACTCTATTTTTTTTTTACTGGAACGGGATTTGACACCCATTGAGTCAATTGGACGGGGTAGATGAAACCATATTGGAGTAGTTTCTCTACTTCAGCCTTAATAGTTGTTGCTTTCCTAGGATTAACTGGATGAAGCTTCTGCCGGACTGGCTTAACATCAGGATATGTTGTGATTTCATGTTCGACAATTCTTGGATCTATGCCTGGCATTTCCTCATAATACCAGGAAAACACGTCGCATAATTCTTTAAATAAATCTGTGTAGATTCGAATCTCCTCGTGGGAGTAGTCTTATTCGACGAAGATATTCTCCACAACACTAGGGGTTCTAGAGATATCGATAGGTATTGTTTGAGCAATGGTTTCCATATTTCCTTCAGCGTAAACAACATGTGTATCCAAAGGATTGATAGGACAAGCCTTATCTCCATTCATAGTCAGAGTGAATTCACATGCTTCAATTCTTTTTAATTCTGGGAAGAAGTAAGATCTGTGATGAAGATCATCCCAGGGTCTATCTGGACTAGTCATTGCCTCAATAATTACCTTGTATGAGGGAAATACTAAGTATAAAGAATCAGTATTAACGAGGGAACCTTGAGCCCATGTAGGCTCGAGAATCAGATCCAACTTCTATGTGGGTGTCAGATCAGGGTCGGAGAAAGCTTGTTGAACTATAGAGTATGCAACTTCTGCCACAAACAAAGGCATGGCCATGCCATGATGACTTGTCCCTTCCATCATGGCTGATGGGGAAGGAAGAGTCCATGGATCATTAAAGTAAGTCGTGTGAAACGACGAGATTTGAAATATTTCGGCCCTAGGCTGGTCGGGGACAGCCAACATGTAATGGAAATTGTTGGTCGGAGGCGGGTAATCGAAAGTACCCATCAAATGTGGGCACAAACCAACCCCTACGTTGACGATGCTGGGTTGAGGGTTATCAATCATCAGGACTGTGGATACCCCCGATGAAGGGTTAAGACGTGAGAAGGATAACTAATCAATGGTCATGATCCAACCCTCATGTGGAAACAACAAGACCCAGAAAATCGTTGCAACCACTGCTTTCATAGCATAGGTCCAACTCCTTTCTAACAAGATATTGTAGTTGAGAGATGCATCGACCACTTCAACTTTGATGCACACGGTCTTCCCTCCTAACTATACGGGAAAAGAGGGGATGATTCCATGTGGTTAGAATGAATGACCGTCCAAAGAGGTAAGAAGAGTAGGTGACGGAGAAAAAATGGGTTGGCCAATGGCCTTCCAACATGCCAAAGACATCATGCATGTTGAGGCACCCTCATCAACCACTGTGCGAAAAATGTTCCGAGTAAAAGTTTTCATGGTGTAAGCCACTACTATCTGAAACACTATGTGGTAAGGAAGATGAGGTTTTAAGTCAGTCGTATCAAGCATGATCGTTCCTATATTACAAGTATGGAGGACTTCCAAAGCTGACATGGCATAAGGGGTTTGTGACAAATCCTCCACCGCATAGTAGTTCTGGGCGGCCCTTGCATTTGGGTTGTGAGAAGCTTTCTTGAATGCACCTTTGGGGATGCGTGTCATTATTTTTCCCAATGGCTTCTCAATCTGGAGAGGAAGAGATGGGTTTTCTCTTTCTTTACCCTTCTCAGAGGTGTTTGGCATTCCGTAGTCACGTGTCCTAGTCATTAAGTCAACGCTACCTTTCATCATATACACATTCGCAGACGAAGGATTACTCAAAGACGGAGGGGGTCCCTGACCGGCCCCTTCCACGCTTGAAGATGCTTGAGCTAAATTTTTCCCATGTAGAAATGGATTTGTTAACATGATAGACTGTTGTTGTGCCAATGAATTTTGGGCATCCACAAGCCGAGGGCACTGGTGAGTCAGATGGTATTCCTTGAAAATATTACAGGGATACTTCGACTTGTTCTTTTCAGTGTTTCCCTTGCCAACATTATTGGTAGGTTTCTTATCCCCCTTACCCTTATTTCATTGTTTCTTCTTTTTGTGAGGCTGCTAGGTGGACTTCAGGTTTTTCTATTACACACTGTGTACATCTGACGTTTGAGTAGGGGGAGTAGCCAAACCAATGGTCTGGCTAGCCGCTATGTGTTGTATTGACAATTGTTGTAATTAATTCGACAACTTATCAGCAAGCTTCGTTTGCGTTGAACCTACAATGCCATGGACATGTGGTCCAGATCTTTGTCTAGTATTGTCAATTATTGATCGTGGTGCATCTGGTAAAACTTCTTAAAGTAAACCAAAATGAGAGTAAATCAGTTCTAGATGTTGGGCTCTCATTATCACTTCTTCCTATGAAAAGACCCCTGAGGTTGTGACATATTTATATAACTAGGGCACCAAAGACTTAAGGAACCACTCAAGCAGGAATGTTGGTGGGATTGGCACCTTTATCAAACTCTTTCGGTGTCTCCATTCTCAGATGTGATCTGAGATATGGTCCTCTTTTGTCTACTCAAAGTTGGCCAACTATTCAGTGTCGGCATCGCATCTCACAGGTAATTGGAAATGGTTTAAGAAAACCATTGCCAATTCACCGAAGGAAGAGTATCTTGAGTAGTCGAGTTTGATGTACCATTTCACAACACTCCCTATGAGAGTGTGTTGAAACAAACGCAACTCAATAGAGTTGTCTCTCAAAGAATTGGATGAGCACCATAAATGGAAGGTAGTCACATGATCGCTTGGATCTTCGTTAGGCTTGGCCTCGAACTTTGGGATGTCCGAAGGCAACTTGGTCAACATAAGAGGCCAATGTGGATTGTGACAAATGGGGTCGTTTAATAACCTTGTCAAGTCTGGCAAGTGTAGAGTTGCCAGAAATGGTAATTTGGGTTGTTGATTATAACCAGGGAAAGAGGAGCCTGGAGTTTGGCTGGCACCAGGTTGCCAGGAAAATTTAGGTTGTTGGCCAGGGTTCTAGTAATAACCATGGTCGTTACCAGCATATGGATTTTGTGCTTGTTGATACATCATCGACTGACTCCCATAATAGGATGTAAAGGGTTGGGCTTGCATCACATTCCAAGGATTTTGGGAAGGGTTGCCCCCTACCGATCCGATGGGCATAGGTGTTGAGCCTTTCCCAGGGTTCCATTGGCTATGGAAGGGGTTTCCCCTGATCGAAATCCATGACAAGAGAAATGATCCCTGCCATGGATTCCAAGGTCCTTGTGAGGAAGGAATTCCTAAGTTTTCCCTCTGTGTAGGAATAGTACCCTGCAAAKAATTTTKTTGTCCATAACTAGGGTTGCCCTTGGCCGAGATGACAGCAGAAGAGAATGTGTTGTTACCAAACGCGTTGAACAAAGATAATGATTTTGAACCTACCAACATGCTATAAGTAGGAGGTCGTTGACTACCTGCTCCAAACTAACTATAGTTTACATTCAACTTGGAAGAATGCTAGAGAGTACCGTCGAGCGAAGGGGACGAAGGAGGTATATGACCCCCTCTGTAAGGGAAAGAATTATAGGGAGATAAAGTGCCCCCCATAGATCCTTGCATAGGAGCATTGTAGCTCCCTACCCCAAGACCTAATGTCTGTAGAGTGGAGTGGGAAAGGACAGTGCTCGTACCGAATATAGGCATCCTAAATGAGAACAGAGGGCATGTCGCACTCTGAGTGAACGGAGTAGTGATCGCCACCATAGATAGAATCAGACCATTGCCCGAGGTAGAGGCAGTTGAGACCATAGTGGTCTAGACTGACAATGATTGGTTAGGAAGAAAAACACCCCCTGTAGTGACAGCTGTAGAGGGAATATGAGTATTCCCTGAAGAAGTAACATCATTTGTTTCCATCGCTGCTTGTGACATTGCCTGACTCTTGTAAGGTTGAACCTGTACAATGATGGGCACCGATAGATTAGTGATTAGAGGGTTATTTTCACTCCGAGGTCAGAAATGATTGGTTCCTCTAGAATCAAATGTTCTCCTCTCAGAGATGAGTCGGGCACAGTTTCCTATAACCCGGTCACCTCAAAAGACCCTTGTTGGTCTAGTTTTTGCCTTAGCGGTGGCGGGGGTGGCTCGATATCAACCGACGGCAGGCCCAAAATCCTTCGTGACCGACGAAGCTCCTGATCCTCCACTGTGTGAGAAGATCAAAGACACTCTAGGGATTTCTATAATCATTTTTAAAAAACCAGCACACACTAGAAAAAGTTCCTATGAGGTAAGACAAGCATATCACTAGCTAGTTGTAAGAACAGTTACAACAGCCAACACAAGAGAAACTTATCAGTGCAAGTGCAACTCAAATATGGAAGCACCCTTTGGGTATAATTTTCAAAGAGTGGCCTGATGTTTTCCCTATGTACCGTGGTATACCCCCGTAGTCACTTGTGTAAGTCACTAAGATAAAGGCAACTAGGTTGCTAGCGCACGAACAGTCACCAGGCGGGTATAGTCGACAGTCAGGTGGACCACAATGAGAAGGGTATCAAGCCCGAAACCTATAAAGGGTATCAAAAGAAAGTGTTTTAGAATATTACTGAGGACCTCAAACTAATTCGAGACCCACGAAGCTCTGTGGAAAATGCGATCAACGGAATCCCAAGATAAGCCCTCTATATGAGTTCCCCACTACGTTTGGTCTGACTATGGAGGGGTTATATCCACTACCTTTCCATACATGACCTCATGTTTAGCCCCTGTGTTAGAGGGGGGTCCCAGATAACTTTCACAATTACTAGACTTTCAAACACTCCCTAGCTCAGACTCTTATGTTTGTTTTTGTAGCCTTGAAGAGTTTCCTCTCCAATACTAAATCAAGGCTCTAGGCTAGACTAAATTGATGAACCCTCCAAACACAAAGTCTAAAAATTTCTAATTAGACGTTAATTTTAGTGGTTGTCTTAAGTAAAAAAGGAACGAAAGTGAAACCAGTGATGTTCTTTAAGAGACAAAAGAGAAGAGCATAAGATGACATTGGAAACAAAAGTACTTCTTTCTTCACAAATGAAGATTTGCCAATTGAAACTCTTTCACCAAACGTTTTGTAACTACTTTTCTTAGATATTTGAAAAGAAAAACCCAAAGAAAGATTTCGCTCGACTACGAGCTACTTAATGTCCTAAGCATTCAAGTAAAGAACTTAAGAAAAAATTCTTTTTCCTTGGTAAATGAAGCAACTTAACCAAAACTACTTTACCAAACAAAGAAATGAAAGATTTTTTATATTGTTTTATGCTTCAAAACCAAAAATTTCAAAATGAATTCTTTTCTTTTCTTTCAAAGAAAAAAAGGGAAAAATGACGACAAGACAGGACCAAGAAATGGCTTCTGGCCCAATCGCATATCATAGGGAGTCATTGACAATACCAAGCAGAAAGATCAAAGTAGACTCACCAACTTGTCTAAAAAACCATATTAAATAAAACACAAGAAATCTTTGGTCAGAAAAAATCTAAACTGAAGTCAGACCTAGGCTACAGACTTCTATAATAGAGACCAGTACTAGATCAAGAAAACCCATTAGGAGTGTGACTCCTGACAGGGAAGAGGATGATTGCATCTTCTTTTTACAAACAAATTCTCACCAGGCACGCTACTGACACTTCAACAACTAGCATATGTACACGGGTTGTCCAAGGGCAGGGCGTGTATACACACATACAGGCCCACTACAGGCCACGTATACCTCTGTAACTCCTCAAAAAAATGAAAAAACAACATTCCAACATAGGCAGGGAGTACTGGTATGGAAGAACAACATCCCTTAAAGACACAGAATCTCACAAAAACTTAGAAAATAGTAACTAAACTGATTCAAAGCACCCAAAAATAAATATCCCCAAATACCATAGAGGCATCCCCAATACAGTCGCCAATTCTACTATAGAGGGAAAACCCCTCTACGGACTACACCAAGGGTCTAAAGTCTAGGAAGAGAAAACCATCTAAAGTCTCCTACTTTTAATCACTATCCCAACATTACCCCACAATCCTACATAAAAGACAAGAGAGAGGGATCCGGTAGGCCTACCTTAAACTCCACGTCTGGTGTCGATCCCTTTGTGCTTGGTTGTTTCCTGACTGTAAATCTCCTCCCAAGGCTGACCTGCATTCATCAAAGACAAACAAGAAACTACAAGCATGCATTCTACATATGGATTAGTGGGTTAGACATCAAAAACAAGAAATGTAAACAAATCATATAAGTTTAAGACATCGTTGGCGGGACGGAAAAAATACTTCTTTATATTAATATCACAAACATTCACTTACAACATGAGACCGGCACTGCTCCTCAAACTTGGTCCTAGGCTCCTCTTCACCATGCAACAACTAATTCCACGTCTTCTTCTCCTCTTCAGTTCTCTCTTAGGGAAATGGTAAGGGATTTGCAATTGGGGCAAAGGGGGATTGATAAAAATGGGAAGAGTTTCTTTTCTCTTGTGCTTCCCTTTGCAATGGGACCCCGACCCCTTATTTTATAGGCCAAAAGGGATAGTAATAGTTGGGGTGACTGGCTATGGTAAGTCAAACGATTAAGTAACGACCTGGAAACCAATATCCTATGCAATTTTCCACATTTTGTGATATTCTGTGAGTGTACGCGGGCTGTAATGGGTCAGCAGGCATGTGTACATGGGAAGTAATGGTGTAGGGAGCGTACACCTTCAAAGAAATGGTTTTTTGAAGAGCTTGTTTAGTGATGGCTTGGAAAAGATAGCAAGTTAGATGGCCTAATGTCAGGTATTCATATCTGGTGCAATTTAGGGTTATAACAATTACCTTTCCATGTCATTCCATAACATGACATGGCATGCCTTTCTTTTCCATGCAATTCCTTTCCTTGACTTGGCTTGCCTTGCCATGCCTTGCCTTTCCTTTCCATGCCTTGCATTTCCTTGCCTTTCCTTTCCGTACCTCTGCCTAGACCTATACGTAGACCTTCCCATGACATTCCTTTCCATGACTTGCCTTGGATTTCCATCTCTATTTCTGCCTTGCCCTACATTTCCCTACCTTTCCTTGACTTTCCATGTCATTCCTTGCCTTTACATACCATGCCTTTCCTTACTATGTCATTTCATGCCATGACTTGCATTGCATTTCCCTACCTTGCATTTCCTTGCATTGCATTTCCCTGCCTTGCATTGCCTTGCCTTGGCTTGACATGCGATGCCATGCCATGATTTTCATTTCTATGCCATGCCATGCCTTGTCTTTCCATACTATGGTTTTCCTTTCCCTAATTTGCCATGCCATGCCTTTCCTTGACATGCCTTGCCTTTCTTTTCCATGCCATGCCTTGCATTTCCTTGCGTTGCAGTGCATTGCCTTGCCTTTCCATGCCATGCCATGATTTTAATTTTGTTGCCTTTCCTTGCCATAACCATACCTACACCTAGACCTAGACCTTTCCTTTCCATGTCTTTCCATGCCTTTTCTTGCCTTGCATTGCATTACCCTCCCTTTCCTNTGCCTTTCCATGCCATGCCATGATTTTAATTTTGTTGCCTTTCCTTGCCATAACCATACCTACACCTAGACCTAGACCTTTCCTTTCCATGTCTTTACATGCCTTTTCTTGCCTTGCATTGCATTACCCTCCCTTTCCTAGACTTTCCATGCCATGCCATCCCATGCCTTGTATTTTCTTTCCTTGCATTGTGTTGCCTTTTTTTTTTTTTTCCATGACATGCCATGTCTTGCCTTGCCTTGCCATGCCTTACCATGTCATGCCATGCCTTGCCTTGACTTTCCATGTCATGCCTTGCCTTGAATTGAATTACCATGCCTTGGCTTTCCATACCTAGACCTAGACCTAGACCTAGACCTGGCTTTTCCATGCCTTACCTTGCCATGTCAGACCTTGCATGGCCTTGACATGCCTTTAACTCCCTTTCCTTGCCATGCCTTTCCATGTCCAACCTTTCCTCGCCTTGCATTACCCTGCCTTTTCGTCACTTGACATGCCATGCCTTGCCTTGCCTTTCCATGCCTTTCATTTCCTTTCCATGGCTTGCCTTGGCTTGGCTTGTCTTTCCTTGTGTTTCCTTTCCTTGCCTTGACTTTCCTTACTGCCCTTTGACTTGCCATGCCTTACATTTCCTTGACATTCCTTTCATTCCCTTGCCTTACCTTTCCTTTCCTTTCCTTTCCATGTCTATCCTTTCCTTGCGTTGCCTTACCTCTATTTCCATGCCATTCCTTGCCTTGCCTTGCCATGCCATGCCTTTCTTTGACTTTCCATGTCATGCCTTGTCTTTCCATTATTTGACTTGCCATGCCTTTCAATGCCTTATCTTCCCTTGCCATAACTATACCTATACCTATACCTTTATCATTCCTTTCCATGCCTTTCCATATCTAGCCTTACCTTGCCTTGCATTGTCCTGTGTTTCCTTGAATTTCCATGACATGCCTTGCCACACCTTGCCTTTCCATACCTAGACCTAGACTTAGAAATAGACCTTTCCTTTCCTTCCCTCTCCATTTCTAGCCTTTCCTTGCCTTGCATTGCCTTGTCTTTCCTTGAATTTCCATGAAAGGCTTTTTCCTATCATGCATTGTCTTGGCTTGGATTGCCATCTATAGCCTTTCCTTGCATTGCATTGCCTTGCCTTGCCTTGTATTTTCATGTCTTGCCTTAAATTGTATTGACTTGTCTTGCCTTCCCTTGTCATGTCTAGCAGTACCTTTCCTCACATTGCATTTCCTTGCCTTTCCTTGCCATGTCCCACCTTACCTTGCCTTTTCTTTCTTTACCTTGTGTTGCATTGTCTTGTCATGCCTTGCCTTTCCTTGGCTTGGCCTAAATTGGCTTGAATTACCATGCCTTATCTTGTCATGGTATAGGTCATGGTCTAGGTTATGGTCATGGTGTAGGTCTAGGTCTAGGTCTAGATCATGGTTTAGGTCTAGGTATAGGTCTATGTCATTTTCTAGATCTAGGTCTAGGTATAGGTTTAGGACTAGGTCTAGTTCTAGGTCTAGTTCATGCCATGTCTAGCCATGCCTTACCTTTCCATACATTTCCTTTCCTTGTGATACCTAGACCTATACCTAGACCTTGCCTTGCCATACCTTTCCCTACCTTCCCTCGCCATGTGTAACCTTGCCTAGCCTTTCCATATGTTTCCCTTCCTTGCCTTTCCATGTTGTGCCTTTGCTTCCCATGCCTTACATTTCCTTTCCATGCCTTGAATTTCCTTGAATTTCTTTGAATTTCCTTACGTTGCCTTGCCTTGTGTTGACTTGAATTTCCATGGCATGTCATGCCTTGCCTTGCCGCTCGGTTTGGATTTTATGCCCCTGGATCAAATTACCAACATGTCCCTGAATGGCTTGAGAAGACGAGTTGCAACTCATGATAAATCTCTAATTGGGATTCATATTGATGAACTGTTGGTTGCACTGGATTCAGGGAACCTAGTTTCAGCTATGGGGACCCCTCTGTCGTCATTCAGTTACCCGAAAATGCTTTCGTTGGAGGATCTCTAAAACTAGAGTTTTTATCATTAAGGTACAATGCAATTTATAAATAAGTGGTTGATTTTGAAGAACAAAGTGTCGGGCAACTGTGGGTAGCGTGGTCATGAGGGCCTTGAAAAAACAAATATGAAGGAGCTTACAGAACTTTGTTATGCCACTCAGTTTGGACATTATGCCCCTAGACCAAATTGCCAACATGTCCCCGAATGGCTTGAGGAGGCGATTTTCAACTCACAATAAAATCTAACTGGGACTCAAATGGAAGTACCATCGGTTGAAATAGATTCAGGGCACCGTGTTTTAGCTATGGGGACCCCTTTGTCAACATTCCATTTCCCGAAAAATCATTTTTTGGAGGATCTATGGAACTGGGGTTTTGTTGAGTAAGGCATAGTGCAATTTTTGAACAAGTGGTCGATTTTGAAGAACAACGTGTTAGTAAATTGTGGATAGCGTGGTTGTGTGGGCCTCAGAAAAATATATGTGCATGAGATTATAGAACTCTGCTATGCTAATCGGTTTTGATTTTATTCCCCCGGACCAAATTGCTAACATATCCCTGAATGGCATGAGGAGGTGAGTTGCAACTTGCATTAAGACCCTAATCGGGGCTCATATGGATAAAACATCAGTTGCATTGGATTCAAGGCACCCGGTTTCAGCTTGGGGGACCCCTCCGTTGTCATTATGTTTCCCATAAAATAGTTTGTTGGAGGATCTCCAGAACTAGGGTTTTTCTGAGTGAGGCATAGTGCCTTGCCTTGCCTTGACTTGCCATGTGATCCCTTGCATTGCCATGCCTTGCATTTCCTTAGCATACCTAGAATTATAAATACACCCATACTTTTCCATGTCATGTCTTTCCTTGCATTTCCATGTATAGCCATGCCTTTCCTTGCATTTCCCTACCTTTAATTGTCTTTCCATGTCATGCATTGCCTTGCCATTCCATGTGTTGCATTGCCTTGCATTGCATTTCCTTTCCTTGCAATGCCTTTCCTTTCCTTGCAATGTCATGCCTTGCCATGCCATTCCATGTCTTTCCTTGTCATGCAATTCCATGCCATGCCTTTCCATGCCATTCCTTTCCTTACCTTGACATGCCATGCCATGTCATGCCTTGCCTTGCCATGCCTTCCCTTGCCTTGCCTTGCCCATCCATGCCATGCATTGCCTTTCCATGCCATGCCATGCCTTTTCTTTCCTTGGCTTTCCATTCCATGACTTTCATTTCCATGGTTTTCCTTTTCTTTCCATGGTTTTCCTTTCCTTTCCATGCCTTGCATTTCCTAGAATTCCCTTTCCATACCTAGACCTTGTCTTGCAATGCCTTGCCTTTCCTTTCCATGTCTAGCCTTGCCTTGCCTTTCCCTACCTTTCCTTGAATTTCCATGCCATGCCTTTCCTTGAATTTACTTTCCTTTCCTTTCCATTCCATGCCATGCCTCGCCATGCCATGCCTTGACTTTCCATGCCTTTCCTTTCCTTTCCATACCTAGGCCTATACATATACCTAGACCTTCCCATGTCTTGCCTTGTAATTACATGTGTAGCCTTTCCTTTCCTTTCATTGAAATTTCCTTGACTTTCCATGCCATGCCTTTCCTTGATATGCCATTCCATTCCTTTCCGTTCCATGCCTTGCCTTGCCTTGCCATAATGAGACCTAGACCTTTCATTTCCATGCCTTGCCTTTCCATGTCTAGCTTTACCTTGCCTTGTATTTCCTTGCCTTACCTAGAC